>JAZFAU010000288.1:0-35000 GCA_037178615.1 Dione vanillae | reverse complement strand
TTAAGTAACTCGAGGACTGTCTCGAGGAACTTGAGGACCGTCGTGGCGCAGAGGCGCAACGTCTGCCTGTAACGCGACGGTTTCTAGGTTCGATCTCCAGTCGGAGAAGATGAATTTTTCTATTTCCATTTTCTTCGCTCTGGTAAACTAGGCAAAGCGCGGCGTTGAGTTCCGCCACTCAACACGCAATGCTTCAAAAAAGGCGGAAAGCGGAGACAGAGAAAGCAGGGACTAAGCAACGGTGTGTCTTAACACTAGGTTCCCACGGTCCCTGCAGTTCCCTCTGCCTACCCTGCCAACTGCGATATAAAGCGGGAAGCTAAAAAGAAAAAAAATATTAAGTAACTCAACGGTTAATATATTGATTTCCGGCTTATGTGAAAAACAAAATATACAACACCAGTTTATAAGTAGCTTCTATGTATTTGTATATAATTAAGTACATATATATCATACTAATATAATATATACTTATTTTTGTACTTGTCGCTTTGTTATAGCCTAGTTCTAAGTGACAATTAATAAAAACAAAGAAATGTAAAGATAATAGCTTTTTATAAATTAATACTGGGAAGAGAAGAAACAACTAAGCGTTCCATGGATTCACCGTGCGGGTGCCGGGCCCATCGTGTTGTAGGAAGAGGAGCTCCGAGCAGCGCTTGGGACTTGCGACCCAAGTGTAGGTTTAAAGGGCCCCTTTAAAATGCATTAACGCTCATCTTCACTGTCCGAACTCCTCCCAATACCTAACCAAATTATAAATTACTCAACCAAAGCCGCCTTCAAAGTGCGTTCTAGAAATGAATTTGTGATAGTTTTAGATAGGCCGAGATCTTGTAGTAAACTAGATCTCGGCCTGTCTAGAACTATCACAAATTCATTTCTAGAACGCACTTCTTTTTCATTCTCTTTTTTTTTCGTCACTTGACCACAGTTACCTTCGTCAATATCACGTTGATTAGAAAAAATTTGAAGGAGAATGTACGGTAACGAGATATTACACAATATTAGCAAAAGTCTATAACACAATAGAAGTACGCGTGTTTAAAAAGGAGAGCTTAAATCGTTTATCTACAACAAAACCACCAGATATCTACAATATGTACAGATAATATAGTAATAAATAAAACATGTTAGCAATACTTATAATTAATAATATTTAACATGAGTATTTTTAGGTATAAAAAATTAATTAAATATTTATTATGTTAAGGCAAAGCGCAGCGTAGAGTTACCCAATACTCAATGCCTCTAAAAAGTCGGAAAGCAAGGGAGTGTCTGAACATTAAGTTCTTGTCTGCTATGCATAAAGCGTGAAGCTATTAAAAATAGTATTAATTAACAGTATTAATATTGATGACTAGAAAATAAAATTATTGTAAGTTAAAAAGGGTACGCACCAAGAGTAATATATCACAAGAATTTAATATTTATATATACATGTTTAAAGTTGTTATAAATTAGTTTGCAGAAAAAAAGAAAACTCATTTACTATGCACTAGAAAAATGCATGAAACCGCACCAACATTATACAAACAAGTACTTACACTCATATAATTTAAACATATGATTTAAGAGGCACAAAAAACACCTTAAACACTAAAAGCTTTGCGAACTTTGTAAATAACTATTCATTCCTGTGAAAGTTCGCTATTTATTCATTTAAATTATAGTACAGTAGTGTGAAGGAAATGAAAAATGATGCTACTTTACTATAAGCTTGACTCCAGTTAATTTGTTAACTTAAATAGGAACAATAACTTGATACTGCAAGTTAGTTTTATGTATATATATGTATATATATATATATATATATATATATATATATATATATATATATATATATATATATATATATATATATATATATATATATATATATATATATATATATATATATATATATATATATATATATATATATATATATATATATATATATATCACATTACAGATACTCTCTTATACTAGGGTACAGGGTAGGCAGTAAACAGAGTATAACTAGAAATAAGACACTCCGTTCCCCACTTTCACAGTTTTTTGTGGAGAAGCCTAACACTATGTTTATATCAACTAGAACATTTGTATGGTGTAGATTACACAAGCCTCATAATATACAGCCTTGGCCAAAAGTATTAGTAAGTACCCACATAATAAATAAGATAATATTCCACTGAATTTTTGTGTACTATTTAAAAAAATCGTTACAATGGGAAAATTGTAAATATTAACATTTTACACCTTGTATTGACATATCTGCAGCGGGCAGAGTCTTAAGGTACACTCTGATAAAAAAAAACTGTCCAACAGAAAATCGAACCAACAAGCGTTGCTTTAAATCGAGATATTGCGCTACTGCGCTACGACGGCTTCATAAATTATAGACTCAATTTAGTTATATTACCTATATATTACTATAACTAGATTGACTAAATTCGGAGAACTAGCTCTGTTTAGGTAAATGATGAATGTGATGACGTTAACAACTTCGATGGGTATAAAATATATTGATTTATAGTCACTTATCAAGTTAATTATTGTTCACTAAAAATTAAAGACACTTACACATTATTTTGCATTTTTGTAGCAGGAAAACAAAGAAAATCTTTTATTTTATGTTTTATGGGAAAGACAAAACAAACGAGCGTTTGGGTCACCTAATGATACGTGACCACCCATGCCAACGGCGCTGTTTACTATCAGAGGTGTTACAAGTGCGTTCTCAGCCTTTAATATTAAGGTAGATGCACTTTTTAAGGCATTAATTTGGTATCTCTATACTGTAAATATTTATTTATTGATAACACGATTCTCACTCGGGGAAGATGAATTTGAAGCGCGTCTACGTCCTAAAACCTTAAAGGCCGGCAACGCTCTTGTAACACCTATGCTGTTACACAGGGCCGTGGGCGTCGGTGATCACTTACCATTAGGTGACCCGACCGCTCGTTTGCCTTGTCCTTCCCATAAAAAAAAGATGAATTTTTGCACTTATATTTTCTTCGTTCGGGTAACTAGAGAATGCGCGCCGTTGAGTTCCGCCACTGACCACGTAATGCTTCGAAAAAGGCGAAAAGTAGGGAACAGAGTGTCTTAACACTTGGTTTCCACGGTTCCCGCGGTTCGAGTGTGGATAAAGTTTAAAGTTAAAAAAATACACGTAGTTCACACCTTTTGTTAAGAATTTTTACATACATATTCAATTTAGAACTATATGTTAAGATACTCTAATTCTCACTTAATTCAAAACACTAAGTTTGATTGAAAAAGTTATAATTCTCAATTTTTTGTGAAATAGTAAAAAATAGTGATTCTCACCTTTTAACTGTACGTAACATGTGTAGGTAGATATTAGGGTACATACTTTATAGGAAGCAATATAAGAAAATCCTCCTTAAAGTAGTATTAACGATCATAACAGATCTATTATTTTGATGGACACCCAATAGTACATTCCCGGAATTCCTTTATGAAACACGATCACATTGTGTAATGTATAGGATATTTGTAATATGATATATACTATGTGGTATGTAGTATAATAATTTTACTTAGCAACATATGTATTATATGTAGTATATATATATATATATATATATATATATATATATATATATATATATATATATATATATATATATATATATATATATATATATAATATATATATATATATATATATATATATATATATATATATATATATATATATATATATATATATATATATATATATATATATATATATATATATATATATATATATATATATATATATATATATATATATATATATATATATATATATATATATTATAAAAATATTTTACACATATATTCAATTTCAAATGACTTTATTCAAAATAAGATACATGATACATTTTTGAATGGTAAAAACGTTACCATCGATTTACTAAAGTTTGCTTACACTATTTGTTTGTTTGTTTTCACTAAATACTTCCTGACTTGAGACGAACCAGCACCAAAGTCAGCGAGATTTTTTTAAAACTATGGCCTACGTATACAAATGCACTGGTTAGATACCACGATAGCTAAGTAGATGTTTTAATATTTTTCGTTATACAGTTAATTAAGTAACACAGATCACAATATCAACACACTTTAGCACAGTTCAGACCTTAATGTTTTAAAGTTTGAATATATTCGCGGAGCTCACGGCGCGAGATTCGACAACTCACGGCGAACGGCATGATACTCGCGTTGCCGCGCAGCATTTTGGCGAAACATCCGTTGATTTTGACGGATATAAAATGAGCCCAAGATCCAACATGAACTATAACAGAAAAAATATTTTTTCAAATTGAAGGTACAAATTGTAACATGACTTTCTCGATACAGTAGTTAATAGGAGTTTCTCAGATACTAGCATGCATTTAAACAAAAAAAAAAAAAAAAAAAAATATATATATATATATATATATATATATATATATATATATATATATATATATATATATATATATATATATATATATATATATATATATATATATATATATATATATATATATATATATATATATATATATATATATATATATATATATATATATATATATATATATATATATATATATATATATTATTATACTAACAGATACATACGCTTGATACAATCTAGTCAAGTTACTAAATTAATTTACCAAATATATACACGTAGTAGGTACTCAAGAATAATATATAAAGGCATTTATGTAAATAGGTCAGAAAGCTCATAATATCTTAGAATAAAACGGCTTAGGTTGGATTGAATAATTTAGATATTTGTTAACGTTGTCTTTGTACAAAGTGTAACATATTTCTTTTTATTTAAACGAAACAGTTGAACAACAACAATGTTGGACATTACTTTTAAGATTTCGTTTTAAATTTTTTTTGTAGCTTCACGCTTTATCCCGCACATGGCAGGGTAGTTAGAAGGAACCGCAGGAACCGTGAGAACCTAGTGTTAAAACACTCCGTTTCTTTGTCCCTGTTCTCCGGTCTCCACTTTCCGCCTCTTTCGAGGCATGCCTTTTTTGAGTGATGAAACTCAACTCCGCGCTTTGCCTAGTTTACCAGAGCGAAGAAAATGGAAATAGAAAAATCTATCCTCCCCGACTGGGAATCGAACCCAGAAACCGTCGCGTTACAGGCAGACGTTGCGCCTCTGTGCCACGACGGTCCTCAATCGTTTTAATTTATTAATTTTTTTAAAATTATCAAAATCAATTAATAATAGTTATGAAGTTATCTAAATTTGTGGAAATTTCGGTGATCCCGAAAATTGGGTGGAAAACAGAAAATTGAGGACCCTCTGATTTCCACTCGGTGTAGATGGATTTCTTCATTTCCATTTTCAACGCTCTGGCAACTAAGCAAAGCGCAGCGTTGAGTTCCGCCACTCAACACGTAATGCTTCTAAAATGCGAAAAGCAGGGAACGGAGTGTCTTAACACTAGGTTCCCTACGGTTCCTATGGTTCCTTCTGTCTACACTGCTATGTGCGGGACAAAGCGTGTAGCTATAAAAAAGTATTACAAAATAAATCAAAGCCTGTGTTTCACAAAGCAATGTACGCGAATAACCTAATGTCAGTGTTAAGACTCTCCTTTCTTCGCTTTCACCTGCTTCTGACAATTAATTCAGACGCTGAGACACTCTTATTAAGTCACAATGATTTACATATTTTATTCTAAAATTGAACCCACTATACTTATCGAATGCACGATAACCTTGACTGAGCTTGCTGTTACTTGGTGATATATGAAACTATGCAAATTAAGTGCGTTGTAATCTTGTAGCGATGTAATTATTGTTATAGGATAAACGATGATTGTCGCATTTCATATGACGATTTTATAAAACCATATTGTTACTTGCTTCTGGAGATATTTTAATTTCAATTTAGATATTGTATTCATATTCCTAACATATAAATATATGTTACTGTTTGGATTGTGATGGTGGATTTTTTTCTTTTTCTCCAATTGACAATAGACCTGAATATTTATAATTAATTTTAAATTAATACTTCACCATGATCTTAAGAAATATGACCTTGACAGAAAAACAAACACAAGCACCATATTACTATAAGGGTTCCTTTTTCCCCTTAAGGTACTAAATGTTTTGCTATATATTTATGATCTCATATATAAATAAAGAAATAAAGAATAAAAGTCTTTGTTATCCAATCTGATATAGAATGCACGACAGTTATGGTTCCTATTTAAAGCATATCAATTTTTCGGTCTTAGACAAAAAGCCGTAGCGTTATTATTTTTAAAAAAAAAATATTTCTAATTCAGTTGGTAACCGAAGAGCGTAATATTTTGACATAATAATATCTCTACTTCATATGAAATAATATGCAAGTAGAAGCGTGCAAGTGTAGACAATTATGAAATTTAAATTAAGCCAAATTTACAATTAATCTAATTTTTTATCACTATTTTCATTAGGTTAAGCCTTAAAAGATTCTTTATCTTTTTCTTCAATTTATTTTTAATAGAACGGCTCTTATAAATAACTTACAACAGTGAAAAACCTTTTACAATCATCAATGTATTATTTCTTCTATTTTTTTCCACATACAAAAACAGCCTAAAGGTATTTTATAGTACACACAGTAAATACAGATTGATGATTATATCCAATTAGGTGACAACGCCTCCAGCGTAACCCGATACTATTAGTGACCTACTCTTATATATTGAAGGTCGAAACACAAGTGGAGCTAATAGCCGTGAAGCCTTATTTAATAGGGTAAAAAGTTATTGCCTCGTAAAACTTAAATTGACTATAAATTATTAATTGAAATATAAAAGTTCACAATTTAATAGCATATTTCAAAGTTATATTTTTTTATTAATTTTGTAAATAAATTTGAAACTAACGTGGCATACTATTTCTGGAAACCCTGAGTTTTTGTCTACTACTAAGCGTTCTATTAATTGCTTATTACTTTTTCTTCTTCTTTATAGGAAATATTGGATAATAAATGTTTTTAATTCCATTTGCCTGTAAACGCAACATCTTATGGGTTCGATTCTCACTTGGGGAGGATGGATAATTTCATATTTTTCACTATGATAGGTAGCTAAAGCGCAATGTTGATTTCCTTCCCTCAACACGCTACGCCTCGAAAGTCAGAAAACGGGGAAAAGAGTGTCTTAACACTAGAATTCCACTAGTTTTCCACTAGTTTTGTCTCTCCGTCTACTCTGCAACAAGTAAAAATTATTTTTAATCATCTAATTATGAAGATAACTCAACGACAACGGCATCATTTGAATATCGATTTCAGCAAAATTTTAATCATTATGAAGATATTTTCACGTCATAATTACAGATAAAGATAAAGATTAGTTTGAAATAAAAAAAAGACCCTTAAATATTTTGTGATTATTTAAAATAATGACTGAACCATCATCATGTAGAATGATCTTTTGTAAAGATATTCTCATTTATTACAATAAGTCAAATTAAATAGCATTTCATCAAGAAAATATGAAAACATTAAGTATATTACGAAGTGTATTATATTACAATAGACCAAAATTTTTTTTAATAATGCAAAAAGGTCTCTTCGTAGCACAAAATTAATCAAAATTTCCAACATACTGTTACTGTTAAAACTATGTAAAACTAATTTTAGTTTTTAACACAGATGCAGTTAATGCACTTTATAGCGTTGGAAGGTAATGTAGTTTCACTGAAATTTCAGAGTTAAGCAACGCAAACGAATTTCGTTAATGCTGGCCTCTTAATATGCTGCATATATTATAGCGAGGTCAACTCTAATTTAGACGTCTGAAACTCGAGATAAATCAACGGTAATGTAAGCTTAATTTGAATTTTGGTATGGTAATGTAAACAGTCTTATTATGTTTATAACTATTAAATAATTAATGTTTTAATTATATTAGGTTGTACTATAGTATATTGTTATATGGTCGGTACACAAATCCACATTAAGAACAGAAAACATACTTAAAGAAAACGTATAAAATTTAAATAAGTAGCGTAGCGGGATTTGACCTGCGTCTCTTGCAAGCCGTCCAAGCGTTCTGACCGCTAAGCTATGTGTTCCTAACTGTTCGAAATTCGAAGTTGTTAGTATCTCTGTGGGAGATATTTACAAATTTCTGCTACCTAAACATTATTTTCGTACTAATGTTTAAGTAGCAGATATTAGTAACGTTGTTGAAACATTCGTTTGGCGAGAGAGAATGCTGTTTTTATTAAATATTTTAAAGAGTTTTAAAGTGTTGTTGCAAAGTGGTTATAGAAATTATTGGTAAAAACAGATTTATAACTAAAAGTGATTTCTTCCACTCAACCTTAGTCGTCGTCGTCAGCCAATCGCAGTCCACTGCTGGACGTAGGCCTCCCCAAGTTTGCGCTAAACATCCCGATCCTCCGCAACCCTCATCCAGCCTGCTCCGGCAGCACTGCGTATGGCGTCAGTCCAGCAGGCCGGAGGGCGTCCTACACTACGTTTGCCAAGACGTGGTCTCCACTCCAAGACTCTTCTGCCCCAACGGCCATCGATCCTGCGGCAGACGTGGCCAGCCCATTGCCACTTCAGCTTGCTAATTTTAAATTAGCAACCTTAGTGGACAACACAAAATGTTTGTACATGGCAGTGTAACAGCTTAACTTATATATATATATATATATATATTACTATATGACCTTATCCTATCTATATGATATTTTATCTTATGTAAGAATTTCTACCAACGGTCTATATGTGATAGTTAAATTTATGGTGTTTTTATTTTTATTAGACTATACGTTTCTAAGGATTTATGTCTGTATTGTTTTATTGTATAAGAACCAGACTTTTGACTTTGTTATTGACACTTTTTAGATATGTTTTTTTTTACTTGTGAATAATAAAATAATTTATTCTCCCGAGTGTGGATCGAACCCACGACCATTGCATTTATAGTGAGACGCTATGCTACTTGTTATTCTTTGATATTTTACTACATTTTATGCCTTATATTTTATACCTTCACCCTTTATCCCACATGTAGCAGGGTAGACAGAATCACACTTTCCGCCTTTTCGAGGCTTGCTTTTACCATATTTAACTTTAAATTATTTCAAAGGGCGTTAAATAACCTTAACTACCTATTAATAGCTCACTATACAAAAAGTTAATTCTATTTAATCAAAAAATTTAATCAAAATTTTTATTAACCTTTTCCATTATTATTCCACATATTTCAATAAGTATTTCCACTCATAATTCACATTTCAGAAGCTGTAGGAAACATGAAAAACCATAAAAAGCAGTAGGTATAACTTTAAAAACGCAAGCCTTTTTGCATATTTTAAATTATGCGAGATCCACATGAGACTACTTCAAGAACAACCTCGTAAATAACCCTCTTGACTTAAAACAATTTAAAGTATAATATATTTTATACGCAAGGGAAATTCTATCTTTGTTAGATTTCTCTACGCCTTGACTTCCTAGGATAGAGAAAAGTGCTTTTTAAATATCTATACCAGAGTTACGTAATTGAATTTGATTATTTGTTAATTCATTCGTGAATGAGTATGTTGGTATAATCGTATCAGATAATTTTCAAATAATTGTTTCATACAGACAGTCAAAGCAATATTTTAACAGTTTTAAAGTTGAGTAATAAGAGAGAGGACGTGGTAAATATTTATAATATTGAAATGTTATTTTAACATTTATAAATCTATAAAAGTCAGTGCGATTTCAACAAAGTATTCATTCTTCTTTCGTTTCCAATGGATACTATTGTTCACTTCAAATGCTCTTAAAAAGCAATCGTACAACTTATTATGTAGGACAATTTAATCTGATTATATTATAATACGCGGCCGGCCCCGGCTTATGTAGG
The DNA here is from genome assembly GCA_037178615.1 of Dione vanillae. Classification (NCBI taxonomy): domain Eukaryota; kingdom Metazoa; phylum Arthropoda; class Insecta; order Lepidoptera; family Nymphalidae; genus Dione; species Dione vanillae. The sequence continues at coordinate 25,110 of JAZFAU010000288.1, read as the reverse complement.
CTTGATATGTTGGCTTTGTTGCCGTACAAGACTCATTGCTAAATTTACTTCCAAAAATTATTAAAAGTAATAAAGCGTTGTGCGTCGCGTGTGACATGAAAACATGTTGATTCGATTCTCACTAACCAAAATTAAGTATTTCTATTTCCTCACTAAAGCGGAAGGTGAAATGTTTTAAAACTAGGTTCTCACTGCCTTACCTGCTACACATAAAATTGAACGTGAAACAAAAAAAGAGAGTTCTTAATAGAAATACAGACAATATGTTCGGTCTATCTTTGGATAACTATCGCAATATTCTAAATTCTGAATACCCTATATTGCTATCTACGAAATGAGAAGAAACTGCTTAGCATTCCATGGATTCACCGTGTGGGTGCCGGCCCCATCGCGTTGTAGGAAGAGGAGCTCCGATCAGCGCTTGGAACTTGCGACCCAAGTGTAGGTTTAAAGGGGCCCCTTTAAAATGCATTAACGTTCATCTTCACTGTCCGAGCTCCTCCCACTACCTAACCAAATTCGAAATTATTCAGATATTTTGTCAAAGAGGACGTATTTATATTTTATTTATTTCCAAGCTTTTTAAAATAAAGCTTTTTAAAATAAAAGACCACGAAGTGCTTTGACACTGATATGCAAAAAAAAGTAAAAGAAAACAAATTTATATTTGTTATCTTTGTAATGACTAGTAAGGATGGAAAATCTAGATTGATTTTCAATAGTTATTTCTATAGAAGCAGCCACTTACAAAGTTAGAGAAGAGCATATTTCAAGAGATTTTGTAGCGATTGTTAGTTCATTAAAAGGGATTACTTTCATTCATTTTTTTAAGAGAATCATTTCTATTATATGAATTTTCTTTTTATTTTTCTATTGGATGTATCCGTCGTGGCGCAGAGGCGTAAGCGTCTGCATGAAACGCGACGGTTTGAGGGTTCGATTCCCAGCTCGGAGAAGATGGATTTTTTATTTATATTTTCTTCGTTCTGGAAACTAGGCAAAACGCGGCGTTGAGTTCCGCCACTCAACACGCAATGCCTCGAATAAGGCAGAAAGCGGGAACGGAGAAAGCAGGGACTAAGCAACGGAGTGTCTTAACACTAGATTCATATAATTCCTGCAGTTCCCTCTGCCTACCCTGCAATATGCGGGATAAAAGCGTAAAGCTATAAAAAAAAAGTATCTGGAAGAATAGAACTTTGCCCACCTACTTTTTTTCGCTCATTATAATGACGAATTCGAACTTTTTTTTAAGTTATTGCACCTTTCACGTATATTTCTCGTTATATTTTTTATGCTATGGAGATGAAGGAGTAAATATCTGGTTTAATTTTGCAAATGCGTGTCGTGGAACGGTCTACTACTCTAGAGATAGGTCACCAGGATACAGTAGAGTACCTATTATTAATTATAAATTCGAAATGCACTTCAAACTTCGCATTATACAACAGGCATTGTTTATAGAATTTTTCATTTAATGAGAAATACTTTTAAATCATTTTATTGTAGGTATTTTTTTATTCAATCACTATAGTAATGTACAAATAATATTTCAAAATGAATGACAATCGGAATATAGGAACACCTACTTTTTACTTCTTCATTATTATAAAATGTTATTCTTTTTTCAGTATTTTTTCACTTCACAATGTATTAATAAGTATAGAAAACGTTATTTTAAGAGTTTTCGGTTAAAAGCTTGGTCGCCGAATTTTTAGTACTGAAGTATTAGGCAAGCAAAATTCAACGCTACACCAGAAGTACTGCGCAAATTAATCGAAATGTCTTTTTCTCCTATAAATCTCAAACGCACACAATAAACTCGTTGCAGATTATACAACGTCTGACTTGCAAGCACAATGATTACGATTTCGATACTAATTTGATGAAAATATAACTATCATTCGTTATCAATTTTCAATTTGTCTTTTTTAAATGACATATTGCAGGTTTTAAGATTCACATGATACGAGTATTGTCTTAAACTGAAGAAAGTCGAGATTGGAAATTTTATCATTAGGTTTCATTTATCCATCCTACTGTATGTGAATTTCAGCATGTCACATAAAATATTTCACTTAGCAATACTCAAATCTGAGTAGAGTTGAACATTTCTAAAATACTTAAATGCAGGCAATTGTGAGAACAATATAAAAAAGCTTAGCATTTCACAAATAAACGAACAATAAGACTGTGAACGTTCTCACATTAATGAAAGTATAGAACAGTATGCGCCAAAGCATCCGGTCAATTCTACATGAAAAGACAAGAATGCAGTACAATTCTCACTAGGTCGGAGTAGCTTTGGACAGAAACGTTAGAAGCCTGTGAAATTAGCAAGCGTTTAGAAGGAAATAATAAACCTTTGGGAAACTTGTGCGTATATATATATATATATATATATATATATATATATATATATATATATATATATATATATATATATATATATATATATATATATATATATATATATATATATATATATATATATATATATATATATATATATATATATATATATATATATATATATATATATATATATATATATATATATATATATATATATATATATATATATATATAATATATATATATATATATATATATATATATATATATATATATATATATATATATATATATATATATATATATATATATATATATATATATATGTTTTTTTTTTTTTTATTTCAAAATAATTAGCTCTACAGACACTTGGTCCGTACCCTTTTTTAACTTACACTATATGTTCTTATTACAAATATTGATTATATTAATACATAGAATTAATATTTATCATAATGAACATCTATAATAATCTTTACATTTTTTTTTTATATTTAATATTACTTAGAATTAAGGCTATGGCTGATAAGTGAATTACATAAGTCTATACGTTTTATCCTTGGTTAAATAAAATTAAATTTTATAATAAATTAAGATCGCTTGATAGTGTTACACAATAATGACAAAAAATAAGCTTTGATGCGACTTATATCATAAATATTAGGGCATGTCCGCTATAATTGAAGTTGTGACCGCTGCGTTCCTGTCTTTCATGGCCATCTTCAAGTTGTACTCCACAATGCTTTTAGTTGTTGCACCCATCGCATTACGAATTAGTCTCATGACTGCATCGTTTTTGCCCTCGCTATAGTAGGTGCAGCTGTTGGTGTGTCGCGATATTGCTACGACCACATGCGAGACACTATCATGTAGCTGCAGCTTGACCGATTTGCTGTTAATAACTACGACAGTCTCGCTGGTCAGGCCTTGAGCCTCATGAATCGTCAGGACCTTCGAACCTGTTTGTTCTCCCCATCCTTGGCTAATCAGAGATTCTTTTTCTTCTTGTGTGTAAGTCAGGTATAGAGTGTTTTTAAGATCCCCGGACATTGGCGTCAGCTTGATGTTTTTTGTAAAAAGGGAATGTATTGCCCTTTTTGAAGAGTATATGCCAGGATATACTTCTCGTAAAGCGTAGGCAACGTCCATGGGACTTCTATAAGTACACAACAGCTTCTCACTTATGCTGAGAATTCGTGACGATCTTCGGTAAAACATTTCAAAAAGGTTATCTCGATCTATATAGGGTAGTTGGTTTAGGTCTCCTATTAAAAGTACTTCGTCAGCCTCTGAGTATATGCTTGCCAGTACTATTGAACCAAAGTGGTTCATAAGGGCTCTCTCTAAGTTCATTAGCTGCTTCTGTAGTACTAGTAACGACTATATCTTTTTCTAAATTAAATTCCTTGACTATCCAAGATGTTTTACCACATCCAGGAACACCATCGATCCATTTTATCTTGGAGACCTTCCACGGACGCTGATATGCGGAGTGCTATCTAAATATTTAGCTCTTTCAAGCATTCTACCCTCCAGCATTATCCGCGTGCACTTAGCGGTAACTACTATAGGATCATTGGCAGATGTGTCAAACTTGAGGTATCCTGTTGTACTGGTTTCCTCTTCATTCAGTTCGACAAAACTAGATGTTGCACTGTATGCTGCCATATTACCCTTCATAATTCCCGCGATGATCTGACCGTTACTGTTATCATATATGGCGGCTTCTGCTTCCTTTAGTTTTACTCCCAGTATAGAGTACCCACCTCGAAAAGCAAGCATAATATCCTCGCACGTCCGTAACTTAACTTGCATTGTGGCCTTTAAGACGGCAAGAAATTCAAGAACAGCGTTTTTATAGTGGTCATTCTGTTCTCGTATTTGTACTAGGTTTGGTGGTTCATGGTGGTGGGTGTTATATATATATATATATATATATATATATATATATATATATATATATATATATATATATATATATATATATATATATATATATATATATATATATATATATATATATATATATATATATATATATATATATATATATATATATATATATATATATATATATATATATATATATATATATATATATATATATATATATATATATATATATATATATATATATATATATATATATATATATATATATATATATATATATATATATATATATATATATATATATATATATATATATATATGTTATAATATTATAAATTATTGGAGGCTCTTATACTTAGATTATTACAAATTCTTGGCTGTACATTTTTTTAAAATTATCATTCTTCAACTTTTATTATATAACCTTTTATAGAGGAGTTAAGCAAAAATATTTCAAGTATAACAGTTTAAAGAGGACCGTCGTGGCGCAGAGGCGTAAGCGTCTGCCTGTAAACGCGACGGTTTGTGAGTTCGATTCCCACTCGGGAAAGATAGATTTTTCTATTTTCGTTTTCTTCGCTCTGGAAACTAGGCAAAGTGCGTCGTTGAGTTCCGCCACTCAACACGCAATGCCTCGAAAAAGGCGGAAAGTGGGGACAAAGAAAGCAGGGACTAAGCAACGGAGTGTCTTAGCACTAGGTTCATATGGTTCCTGCAGTTCCCTCTGCCTATCCTGCAATATGCGGGATAAAGCGTGAAGCTAAAAAGAAAAAAAAATCAGTTTAAATATTATTATCAAAGCAGAATTGATTTTTAGACTTATTTAAGAAATGATGGACAATTTTGTATAAGTTCACATAATATTTTAAATAAAATCTGTTCATATAATCTCAAAATCCTTTCAAGGTGGTTAAATATTAAAGTCATCATGTAATTTATAGAAAAATATACATATAAATTAAAATGTACATCACTCCTTTTCTGTGTCATATTACTCGTATATTAGTTGTATAATAGTATACAGTGCATTTTTAACTTATATTTTTAGCTTCACGCATTATCTCGAATGTTGCAGGGTAGGCAGAGGGGATTGCAGGGAGTGTTAAGACACTCTGTTGCTTAGCCCTTGCTTTGTCCGTCCCCGCTTTCCGCCATCGAGGCAGTGCGTGTTGAGTGGCGGAAGTCAACGCCGCGCTCTGCCTAGTTTCCACAATGAAGAAAATGTAAATAGAAAAATCTTCCCCTAGTGGAAATGGATCCCACAAGCTCGCGTTTACAGGCAGGCGCTTACGCCTCTGCGCCACGACGGTACTTTTTAAATTTTTATTGTTTATGATTAGTATTATGAGAATGACAATCAAAAATAATAATCGAACGTTGTGGCGCAAAGAAGCAGCATCTGCCTGACAAAACCACAGTCGCTGGGTTCGATTTCCACTCGAGGAGGATGGATTATTTCATTTTCATTGTCTTCGCTCTGGCAACAAAACAAGCGCAGTAACTCTGGTAACTAGGCAAGTTCTGCCACTTAACACACACTACATCGAAAAGTAGGAAGAGGGGGACGGAGTATCTTAACAATAGGTTCCCGTGACTGATAGCATGATAAACTTGCATGATAGCATGATAAAGCTAAAAAAAATGTAGTAATAATGACAAAATGCTCATAACATTGATCACAAAAAGATAAAAAATCTGCAGTTTTAATAAAGAGATAATAAAAAAATTAATATGATATTCCTTTGATTCATGTAAAAAGGGGTAATATAAATTTAAATTAATTAGCTTTACGTGATATAACAAGCAAACTTTGTTAGCCTATCATCGCTACAGTCGCCACTTACGTAGATAGGTCACCGAGATACAAAGTGAAGTGCTCACTCGCTATTAATTATGAAAGAAATCATATTTTTGACGTTGATACCTTTGTTAATGAAGTACGTATTAATAAAGATGATGTGATATAATGAAATTTGGTGTTCGAGAACATACAATGAATGAATAAATAGAAAGTTGATTATAATAATGGAAATTCGGAATAAAATATTATGAAAATGTGTTAAAATTTGTTATAGTAAAATATATTTAATGTTCGTTGTGTTGTATGTTTAAATATATATATATTTTAATTTATATATATATATATATATATATATATATATATATATATATATATATATATATATATATATATATATATATATATATATATATATATATATATATATATATATATATATATATATATATATATATATATATATATATATATATATATATATATATATATATATATATATATATATATATATATATATATATATATATATATATATATATATATATATATATATATATATATATATATATATATATATATATATATACATATATATATATATATATATATATATATATATATATATATATATATATATATATATATATATATATATATATATATATATATATATATATATATATATATATATATATATATATATATTTTTTTAATTTAAAGTTAATTCTAAAATTATACAAAATTATAGATTTGTTATATTTTTACTAGTATGGTTGGCTACATAAATATTTCCCTTGTTTCAGATATATACACCGATTTTGATATGAGATGGGCATTCGTGCACTATGGTGCGCGCTACTTGTCACTCTGTTCAAACCGTCAGGAAGCGATTGGCTGAACTGCGGCCGCATCAGGGAATGCCACTGCAAATGGTCTTCAGGAAAAAAAACCGCAACGTGCGTCTCCGCCGGTCTAACGCAAATACCTCATTTAGCATCAGATATACAAGTATTAGATTTACACGGAAACAACTTCAACGAACTCCAACAAGACGCTTTAGGCCACTATAGAATTATTAAACTTACAACGTCTGAACTTAAGTTCGACAAATCTACGTTTTTTACACCAAAATGCATTCCGAGAACTTCGTATTTTGATAGAATTAGATCTATCCCGGAACTTTCTAACCGAACTTTCACCCGACACTTTCAAAGGCAACGAGCGTCTGAGGCTTTTAGTTCTTAATGACAACCCGTTAAGTAAATTAGTTGCACAACAGTTCCCACCCTTACAACATTTAAAGAAACTTGAACTTTCACGATGTAGGCTCCGTAAAGTTCACCCCTTTGCCTTTGTGAACCTGCGGGCGTTAGAAACTGTACACGTACAACAAAACTTGCTTTCATATCTTCATCGGGACACGTTCAACCTGCCTGCGTTGAAAACTTTAATTCTAACCGATAACCCGTGGTTATGTGATTGTAGGATAAGAGAATTTCACGAATGGTTTCTTAACAGTAATCTCGGTAATGAAGAGGTTTTTTGTTCTGGCCCTGGCAATAAAGCCCATTCATCCTGGTTAGATATCAAGGGGGAGGATATGGTCTGTCCTCCTTTAGCTGTGACAAGTCCATCCGTAATTCGCACTGAAACTGGAGCGGATATTTCATTTGGTTGTTTTGTCCGTGGAGACCCTATGCCTGATGTTTCATGGTATTTTCGCCATACACAGGTTGTAAATAAGACTAATAGTGATAGTGACGTTTTTGTTTTCCAATATCCAGGTGGAAATTTTAATGAATATACTGACGATTTTATAAACAAAAGTGCACAGTGGTTTAACGTGACTGTAAGTAATGTCACCAGTGAACTGGCTGGAGAGTGGAGGTGTAGCGCAAAAAGCACGGCTGGAGAATCTAGTGCTTATTTAACTCTTTTTTTGCCCAAAGCCAGAACAGCAACTGCTCGAAGTGCGCCAGATTATTCAAAATTTTTCATAGCTGTTGGCGCTGTATTAGCAATGGCTAGTACAGGTTTCATAGCTGCATGTGTTTGTTGGAAAATAAGACGTCGAAGCGTCCCTCCGAGTCGTAGTTTTACGGATCAGGAAAAAAAGTTACTAGATACTTCAATAGCTGTCAGCTGTGACAGAACGAGTATGGACGTGGGTTCTTCGTATGGTTTTGAAATGTTTGACAGATCTATGTCCATGGAGAGTGAAGACACCCAAAGGTGTATAGAGCCAGTACAAATAACAATAGAAGGGCCTTCAGGAGCTTTTCCTCCGCCGCCAGCAGAATTTGCTATACCGGCACCGTATGGCAATATATTTATATCAGTCCAAGTAACTGGTCATAATGAGAAGTTTCCAGATTTATTAGGTGGAGGTGCAACATTGCCAAGGCGAAGCAGGACTTGTTTTTTAAAATCTGATTACGATAACATGGGACCGAGGGTTACAGCTACTGGTAGTTCCACATGGTCTTTGCCAGGAGCAAAGGGAGACAAAAGCACTAGAGAGTCAGCACCTCCCATGCCATTGTCAACTTTTTCAACGGAATTCACTGCTTTATAAAATTTATAATTAAATTTTTATATCTATAGATAAATAGACAAGATGAGATTATTTGTTATTTCTCAAATACATATTATAAGACTTGTTTATAGATTTTAACTTTGTTGGATGTAATTCTTTACATACACGTTTTTAACTAATTTTTATAATTTACAAATTGAAATGAAAAAATTGAATTTTTTTAGTTATTAATATAATTTATCTTTAAATAAAATAAAAATTATGTGAAATTTTATTAGTCAAGAATAATACAATTAAATATACCAAAACTTAATAGTAGTGCTAATAAAAAAAGCATAATATTATCTAATGGCTGATTGTCATTTTCATTTTTATGACAGAGCTATAGAAAGCCCTCATTCCACGTAGAAAACTGTTACTTCTACACAACGTTAGGTTGTGTATTGGATAATCGACATATATATCTAAACCTGAGTGCAAGTAAGACAAAGGTTCTGGTATTTGAAAGAGACAAGGAAAGGACGGAATGCAAGATTTTCGTGAATGGAAAATTATTGGAACAAGTGAACGAAGTAGTATACTTGGGAAGTATGTTAAGTAGAGATGGTAGATACGAAATGGATGTGGAAAGACGTCTTGCTGCCGGTAACAGAATGAACGGTGCCTTAGCTGCGTTGTTGAGACGGCAGAACGTCAGCGTCGCTGCACGTTTGGCCGTACACAATGCAGTTCTGGTTCCGACGCTGTTATATGGCAGTGAAACGTGGGTATTACAGAAGAAGAATGAAAGAAAGATGAATGCTGTGGAGATGCGATCTCTTCGAAGGATATGCGGAGTCAGCTTAGCTGACCGAATCCGCAACGAAGAGGTACACAGGATGGTAGGTACCAGCGAGGATGTCACAGTAAGAATGAAGAAGAACGTGCTCAGGTGGTTTGGGCACGTCGAAAGAATGAGTGACGAAAGAATGGTAAAAAAGATATATGATGGAAAAGTGAGTGGTAAGAGAGGTAAGGGGAGACCTCGGTTGACTTTCGAAAACACAGTATCGAAGATACTGGAGGAAGGTCACGTAAAAAGCATGAGGACTCCCCGGAGAGCATGCATGAAGAGGTTAATGACAGTGGTCGAGGCGAAAGAGGTATGCAGGGACCGCAGCGTTTGGCGCTCCGTTCTCTCTGACTACCCCGCTAGGGATAGAGCGTGAAGCTATGTATGTATGTATGTATGTATATCCGTATTATATTTACTCACGACTTCGCCCACTAAATCTTCGCAAGATTTATTTATTATATCGCAAATTAAAATAATGCATATATTTATTAATCTTCCTCTTAAATTACAAAGTGGATTAGAGAAAATTACATTAAAATATGTAATTAATTCATAACTTTGTTCATTTCAATTTGTAAATGTATGTGTAGTTAAGTTAATCACTTATATAACGTAACATATCAGTCTTAGCAGCGTGCTTCTATTAATTTTAGATATTAACATTTTACGTGACTACTTTTGATGTAGAAAATAGTGTACTCTATAATTAATATATAGTTTTAAGGGTTTGGATCGAAAATAATTGCTTTAAGTTTTATGGAAAATGAAATGATGAATAAAGATAATATGGAAACAATATGTTTATTTATTCGGTAGTATAATGGAAAATGGCTTTATATTTGAAATTTAAATACTGTATAACATTTTTTAATACAAATTCATGTACTTAGCTTAACTATATAGATAAGACAGATAAGGGGAGATCTCGGTTGACTTTCGAAAATATAGTGTCGAAAATACGTAAAAGCAGAAGAAGGTCACGTAAAAATCATGACGACCCCCCGGAGAGCATGTATGAAGAGGTTAATGACAGTGGACGAGGCGAGAAAGGTATGCAGGGACCGCAGCGTTTGACAATCTGTTCTCTCTGACAAAAAAAAGCATTAAGCTATGTATGTACATATATACCAATAACTACTCCATATGACTGTTGTTAGTTCGACTTCCACTAGGAGTCATTAATTATTTTCATTTCTACGCTCCGGTAAGAAAGCACGGCGTTGAGATCCCGTTCTCAACCAGCAGGGTCTGAAGATTTAGTTGGGCAACAGAATGTACTGACACAAGATTACACATACCATTTCATGTACTTAAAAACATAATATATTTTTTATAGAGCTTACTTATTAGTGGAGAATGAAGATAAGTGGTTGATTGTAAACTAGTACTACAACTAATATCTTAAACTCGGATGAAATGCCAAAGTGTCATGACACTATATACTTCTTGTATACCTTATAAGGAATCATGAAATTATAAAAAATAAAAGGTTTACAAGAACATCAATGCAGAACAACTTGCATAGGACAACCTTAAGGAAAACGTATTGTGTAAGTTTATGATTACATTACTATTTTTACTATAGTAAACTTCGCGCTGCGGGACTTGAATCCTGTGCCTCTTGGAAACCGCCCAAGTGCTGACCATTACACCATATGTTATTCATCACGTTGCGTCAAAACTCTATATGTGCTTTATATAAGTTATTGCGTTGTTAGTATCTCTGTAGATAGGTTTTACAAAATAAAGAAATAGAATAAAAATATAAAATATTATTTTTTTGACGTGTTCAAGTTCTGAATATTTCTAATCTAGTCTATTTAATAATTTGTTTAATGGGTTTACTTAATAATATGAATTGTTTTATCATTGATTTACCAACATTTAATATTTTAATATATATTCGAAAATTTGTCCAGTTGAAAATTGATCTACAGTTATTATTGTTACACAAATAAGTTTGAAGTAATCATTTTTATGATTTTAAAAGTGTTAATCACACTAAGAATAGACAAATATTTTAAAAAAATATATTAGGAAAACGATATCTTTTAATTTTTTTTTTCAATATTAGTCTTATGTTTTAAGAATTTAAAGTGTAAGTATAGTTATTTATAGATAAGTTCTTAGTAATATTTCAGTAAGGTGTTTGAAGTGAGCCTAGTGTTTCCAACTTAATGAAAGCCAATACAAAGTAATATATAGAAAAAATAACTTTTGGGTTCCATAGTTGGAAAACTTTTGGGAAATACATAAAGCACTCATCTAACTTTCTGCGTTTTTGTCAAGAGTGATCTGTAGTGTTGATTTGTTGAGTAGGGTTCGTATTTATGCGCTAAAAGTTCAATATTTCTATTTAGTTACTTATAATATATTTTATTGAATAATAATAAAGTTAATATGTTCGATTCTCACTTGGGCAGGATATATTATTTCATTTCCATTAGCTTTGCTCTGGTTAACTAGTGTAAGCTACTTCAAGAGTTCGAAAGAATAGTTTAGATAATATTATTTTTTTTCAATGTCAAAGGTAAATTATTTAAAATTAAGATAAAAGATTTGATTTATTTACATAAATCTTAAAAATATAATTAATTTCAAATACAACAAATTGTTTCTAATTCCAGCTAAATATTTTATATGCTAGAATTGGTGTTAATAGAGGATGTAGATCTTATAAGTATTTATTAAGTAATGAATACGGTTAGATTTAAGGACATGTCAATAATATAAATAATACACCCTAAAATTATAAAATCGATCATTCGTTCTCGATTTCAAATTCGTGCCTTAACTTAAATGAGAAAAAAGGGATACTCTCATTAATTTTATCAAGCTATGCAAACATTATTATAATAAATATTTACAGGTGACTTGAATGCAAAATATTCTTTATTGAAATAAAGCTTTCTTTATTGAAATAAGCTTTCGCAAGTGCTTTTGAAGTGAAATGAACGTAAAGCTACCATCGACTCGAAAGGCAGATCCGAGACGAGCCGACAAGGAGCTCAACAGTTGCTTTTTCAGTATAAAATTCACCATTAATGTATTATTTATAATGGCAGCTATTCTACAAAGAAAAATGACTCTGAATCTATACACAAAATACTATAAATATTATTGGATTCACTATTGTAAGCTCTGCTTATTGTTATATTTATTAATTTATTGTTAAAATATATACCGTCATGGCGCAGAGGCGTAAGCGTCTGCCTGTAAACGCGAAGGTTTCTGGGTTCGATTCCCACTCGAGGAAGATGGATTTTTCTATCTCTGGCAACTAGGTAAAGCGCGGCGTTGAATGCCGCCACTCAACACGCAATGCCTCGAAAAATGCGGAAAGCGGGGACGAAAAAAAAAAGCAGGGACTCAGCAACGGAGTGTCTTAACACTAAGTTCGTATGGTTCCTGCAGTTCCCTCTGCCTACCCTGCCCCTGTGCGATATATATATATATATATATATATATATATATATATATATATATATATATATATATATATATATATATATATATATATATATATATATATATATATATATATATATATATATATATATATATATATATATATATATATATATATATATATATATATATATTTATATATATATATATATATATATATATATATATATATATATATATATATATATATATATATATATATATATATATATATATATATATATATATATATATATATATATATATATATATATATATATATATATATATATATATATATATATATATATATATATATATATATATATATATATATATATATATATATATATATATATATATATATATATATATATGTACACTGTACCTCGCAATTAAAAGTACAGTTTTAGGATCCATGCATGTATTTTCTACTTTTAAAAATGGAAATCGAACCCACAAACCGTTGCAATTAGAAACAGATGCTGATGATACTGCGCCTAATAATTATTACTATTCTCAGTTAACGAGAGGGAGTCATTGTTTTTCTGCTAACAGTAAAGACAAGCCTCACCGTCCGTCCGTATCGGAATCGAGCGCTGACATTTCAATTTGCTAAAAATAATGGGAACATTGTAAGGCGAAAAGCGTCCAGCTATGTGACTGGCGTATAAAGCGAAAAGTAAACGAATTTGTGTACCAGGTGATTGACGTATATCGAACAAATGACGGCATAATCATTTTCTGATTTTATACGTTTTTGTTATCTCTTGTTGTATTACATGGATTTTTTTTTGGTTATAAGATTTTCTGACAACGTAAATATGGAGATTAGTGTTGAATCACTCCATTTTCTTTTTGGTTCTTAATTCGCGATATTGCGTGTTGAGTTGCGGATGTTACTTTATATTCATACATTCCACATCTCCTAGTGCGGATTAAACCCAAAATTGATACAATAATTTTCTGCCATGTACTCTCACAAGAAGACACTGGCTGTATCTTACACTGCTTTAAGTTCACTTAGTAATGTAAATTTTGAAGGATAGACATACGTATTTATTAATTTTGTAAAGTATGTACAGAAATAATTGTAATATATTATTATATAATAAAATTAACGAAGCGCCTGATGTTTTTATTGGGAATTTTTTTTGCACAACATAACAGTTCTATATTTTACAGGCTTCAATGAGAATTAAAATAAAAATTTCTACAAAAATCAAACAACTGAATCTTTTGGAGTTGTTTAAGCATCGAACGTAAATATTTTCGGAGTAAATTATTCCTACTGTATATAGTACTAGGCTTATGAAAATTATAATTTTAAATAATTTAAAACTTATGATTTATTTTTTTCACATTTGGTAAAGGCTTAAAAATCAGTTTTTGCTATACACAATCAGAATATGATGCTTTAATAGTCTTTAATGTTCGCGATTTGTATGCTTTTTAAATAAGGCAATATAAACAGATTATTCACCTATGAAATTTAATTAAATTACTCGCGAATATTCAAAATCTTTAAAACTAGAGGTTTCGAACACTTTGCAGTAGTCCGTGTCACGCCAATCAGTGTACCCTTGAAAAAATCATCGAAACACTCGTAAACGTAATACTACATGCAGTAAACTACATAATTCACATAATAACAATATTTCGGAGTAATTTCCATTGGCAATTGCCACGATTGATATTCTTTTTCTTGTAGGATTACTTATGAATATTTTGCACACTAATTCTTCCACATGACCAAGTTGACTAGGAGATAATGCTAAGCGTAGCTTGCTTTTGGTATATATTTTTAATTGTATGCATTAAAGATTAGACAAATCTTTTTTTTAAATTTATTTGATTTTTTATCACTCATATTATCGTCTCTAACGGACTTCTGTTTTCCGTTTTCCTACTAAATTCAAGTTAAGTAAGGTTTTTATACAAGATAGTAGTATCTGTAATATAATTTGCTTTAAATATAAAACATGTTTTGCATATCATAATCTATGTTACAAATTTTTAAAGTTATCACTTAGATTTCTTATAAAATTATAATTATTTAAAATCGTAACAATAGGAAACTTCTAGGTATTGCGCTTAGCCGTGAAGTAAAGCTGCAATATATCAAGCTAACTGTTCCTAGCGGTACTGTTCTTGTAATTTTAAATTTAACCAATGCTCCTTTTGTAAATAAAAGTATAAAAAGCTTTTAAAGCTTTTATCATTTGTCTATTTCTTTAAGCTTAATAGGCCAAATATCTGTGGTTGCTTTACAACGTACTGCATAAACTTTATTATGTACACATTTCTTTTACCTTTGAAACTACCAACTACCCTCAGGTAGAGTGAAAATTTGCAAAATGGAAAGATACTAGGTTGTTGATTTTACCACACTATCAATTTAATATTATCTGATAATATACCTACCATAAGGTTTAATTCTAGATAGTGGTAAAATTTATGCCTAAATTATTATTCGTGAATATATTCACAAATTTCAAACTAAAGAATAGAGGAACGTCAAAACATGTTATTATAATGATACAGTATTCTAATAATACTAATCGTCATAGGAAATTACTAAATAGGTTTTGATTACACGACAAATTTAATATGAAATGTTTCAAAAACGTAGCAATAAGCGTTGTATCTTAGATTTTATGTCTTTCATGCTCTAATAAATTATAGATTGACATTTACGACGGAGATGAGCTTCATATCACAATGACACTTAATAGTAAACACATTCTGAAGTATACACTTTACACTATTATACTTTTTTTTTTTTATTGGCTTCACGCTTTTCCTGCACTAGGCAGGGTAGGCAGAGGGAACTGCAGGGACCGTGGGAACCTAGTGTTAAGACACTCCGTTGCTTAGTCCCTGCTTTCTCCGTCCCCGCTTTCCGACGTTTTCGAGGCATTACGTGTTGAGTTGCAGATCTCCACGCCGCACTTTGCCTAGTTTACCAGAGCGAAGAAAATGGAAATAGAAAAATCCATCTTCCTCGACTGGGGACCGAACCCAGAAACCGTCGCGTTTGCAGGTAGACGCCACGCCTCTGCGCCACGACGGTCCTCCTCTCACTATTATACACTGGATAAATTAACAGTTTTACTTCGAGTAGTGATCGGGAAGTGTCTAAACAAGAATTCTTTTTAACTTACTACTCGTCTTTGATAAACGACTCTGTTCACTTGCCGCCATTACAAAAATCAAATGATGTCTCGTGGTATACCTCTGTACTAAATAATCAATTGATGAACTGAATTAAATTAAAATAATATTTTTCCGATATATATTTGATATTAATTATTTGGACCATTTCACATGATCTTTTAAATTTAATCTTTAAAGATGGATAAAAAATTACATTCAATAAGTGAATTATGTGAAAGCGTAATATACGAGTATACAATGAAATGACAATCTCTTTTAAATTAAAGGAGCAGTAAATTTTTCTTTGCAATTTAAATATCTACTTCACTTCGACAATTTGAAGTTAAAATGCAAGTAAAATTGAATCAAGCGAAACCAATTTCCATTTGACTTATTTATCGTAGAAAAAGTAATGAAATAGTAGATGTTTGAACACTTTATTCATTTTATGTAACGGACAATTGTATGTTATACTTTTGTATCCACATTTCCACATACATACAGTGTTTTGACACTACGTCTTCTAAAAAACTAACTTATAAATTTTAGGCTTTTAATTGTGGCTTATCATCTATATTACCTATAATACGTTGAGGCTTACCTTTATATATTTAACATAACTTTAACAACTTAATATTTAATTAGATAATCATGTGAATAAAAAAATAACCTTAAAACTTAAAACTGTAGGTAAAAATAAGTATTTTTTAAGTTTAGGCTACAGTCTGTAAATAAAATTTTACATTTTAAATGGTAAAATTCAACGCTACGCTTTTTAGAATGGTTAATATAAACATTATTTCTTTGAGTGGCAGAGTCGAGACTATAATCATCTAGTCATACGTTGTTCTTTCAGTAGAATAGATTCCATCACACAAATGTTTTAACACAATCGAATGACGAAGTAATTTAATCAAGCATAGTATCTGTAATACACCTGTATAGTGGGCTTGTGAATAAAATAAAAATCGAGGTGGCACGGTGACAAGAGAATAAAACTAAAAATCCCAAAAAACAGGCGACCACGTCGCGCCTATGGCATACTCTATAGTGTAGCATAGTGGCAGGCTTTTTTAAGTTTTTATGCGAAAAACCTGATATATTAACAACTCTGTTCGGTTTGTAAATTCATATGCTGTCTATATATTTTCTATAAAGAGCATAAATTGTTTATTTTTTCTATATTGGTACGTCAGTAAGTAGTAAGTGTTTCTCATATCCGTAAGTTGAATTAGGAGTGAGTGACAATAGCTAGTTTGTTTGCTTTATGATAAAAAGTTTTTCTTCTTACCCTACTATTTATAATATGTTCCAAACTCGTCTTTTTATCTGTTATCCGTCATTTGTGATTACCACCAATAATTCTGTCATTTTACACTTATCGATCATTCTAGATATTCACTTATAAGCTCACATCCTTATAACAATAAGCCATAAATTTTTTCATCTAAAACAAATTTAGTAAAATAGTAAATATATATTCCCAGATCACATTTCTCAAATAATATATATTCTAACATTATAAACAGTATTCTGTCAATCAAATAGACAAATAAATTCCATTGAATGCTAAACACCTAGATACAGTTTTCACCCGAAGGACCGTAGCCGTTACCGTAACAGGACATTGCAAACTTGCAGAACTAACTTCGGCGAATGGACACTGACAGATGACTCCTTTAGATTCATTTAAAATTTGCAACTTTGTTTTATCTCTGACTTTGAATAAAGATTTATTGTTTAAACACAATTTTCTGACAAATACATATATTTTAAATAAAATGATATAACAAACATTATATTTTTGAATCATTTAAATATAATGCAAAGAAGCGTATATAGGCCCAGAGAATTCACTGATAAAAATTTCTGATCTCTATCGCCTCCCCAATTTTAATCACTACATGTTACTGAACTTAAAACTCCACTCATCTTACCAGAGCAAGGACATGAAAGCACATAATCCTTGAACTTGAATATTGAACTCACAACTCATAGCCTTCCCTTAGATCATATTTAATCACTATAATGTGTACTTACTGTAAAATTGGGTTAACTTATATGATACTAAAAAATATACAAAATTTAGAATAATCTAAGTTTTGCTTAATTTACAAAGAATTTCAGACTTAGCCACAAGAACTATTTAAGTTAAATTACTTTTGCTCGGCCTAAGTCATTTTGAAGTTGAAGGAAATTTCTAGCAGAATATTCTTCAATACAATTACTATGCTAAGTACGTAATACAACTGCCTTTAATAAATAGTTGTGGAATGGTTATAATATTGGGTAGCAAGTTCTAAGGTACAGATAATAAGAAGTGTATATATATTGATAGCTATATTATTAATTATAAATATATTGAAGCTTGTGGGTAACTTATTTAATACCTTCATATTTGACTATTCAACTACCTACATAAATAATATTCGTTATGGCAAGTGACGTTACCACCGGTGTGATTATTAAAGACTCACTTTTGTATCGAACGCCGACCAGTAAAGACATTAAAACATTAATTTTCCAGCAAGTTGTTCTTTATTTATTCTACAAGCTAACAATATACTAAAATGTATATTTTTAATACATTATTAAGTCTTTCCAGCATCACTTACCATCTCCGAGGGAGTTAAGCGAACTATGGAGACGTAATATATATATATATATATATATATATATATATATATATATATATATATATATATATATATATATATATATATATATATATATATATATATATATATATATATATATATATATATATATATATATATATATATATATATATATATATATATATATATATATATATATATATATATATATATATATATATATATATATATATATATATATATATATATATACGAGGTGTGTTCAAAAAGTATCGCGAATTTTGAATTTTCGCGGGTTACGTATATTCGAATTTCAATTTTTTTGTGGCGTTATGTTGGTACTCATGTCTCTCACTTATGCCGACAACCTCGGCCATTTTGAATGTTCACTTAATTGTTGACAGCTGCTTTGCTTGCACGTGTTTTGGATCGTCTTCGATTTTTACCCATTCAAAAAAATGGATCAAAGAACATGTATCAAATTTTGTTTGAAAAACGAAATTAAGTGCGCGGATGCATTCCGAATGTTGACTGTGGCATACGGAGAAGCTACCTTGGACCGAAGCAACGTTTATCGGTGGTACAAAATGTTCTCAGAAGGCGGAGAAGATGTGAACGACGAAGAGCGTGCCGGACGCCCGAGCACTTCAACAACAGACGAAAAAATTAATGAAGTGGAGAAAATGGTATTGGCCAATCGTCGAATCACCATTAGAGAAGTTGCTGAGGACCTAGACATATCGATTGGCTCGTGCCATTCGATTTTTATCAATGATTTGGGCATGAGACGGGTCGCCGCGAAATTCGTACCAAAATTGCTCAATTGCGACCAAAAACAGCATCGCATGAACATTGCTAATGAGATGTTGGACTCTGTCCGCGACGACCCAAATTTGCTCCAGAGGGTCATAACTGGTGACGAATCGTGGGTTTATGGTTATGACGTGGAAACCAAAGCTCAATCATCTCAATGGAAGCTGCCGCACGAACCAAGACCGAAAAAAGCGCGCCAAGTTCGGTCGAATGTGAAAGTTTTGCTGACAGTTTTCTTCGATTGCAGGGGCGTGGTGCATCATGAGTTCTTGCCACAGGGTAGAACGGTCAATAAGGTTTATTACCTGCAAGTTATGCGCAATTTGCGCGAAGCAATCCGCCAGAAACGCCCGGTTTTGTGGAAGAACAAAAATTGGCTTTTGCACCACGATAACGCCCCTGCTCACACATCGTTGCTTGTGCGCGACTTTTTGGCCAAAAACAACACACTAATGATGCCGCAGCCACCGTATTCCCCAGATCTGGCCCCCTGTGACTTTTTCTTGTTCCCTAAACTGAAGAGGCCCATGAAAGGACGACGTTATGCTACACTTGACGAGATAAAGACGGCATCGAAGGAGGAGCTGAACAAGATAAAAAAAAATGATTTTTTGAAGTGCTTCGAAGATTGGAAAAACCGTTGGCACAAGTGTATAATATCTCATGGGGATTACTTTGAAGGGGACAAAATAGATATTCATGAGTAAATAAATAATTTTTGAAAAAACACAAAATTCGCGATACTTTTTGAACACACCTCGTATATATATAGAGGAATTTTTTACGAATAACTGAAATTGTAAAAGGCTTTGAAGTAGTTTTTTAGATGAACATTCTTCACGAGCTGCTAATTATTTGGTATTTGTTATCTTTATATTTATTGTCAGACATGATTACATTGGAAGTACTGAACACTGTACCCTTTACCCTATCAAGAATCGGTCAACTGTCTTTTTATAAATGTAGCAAATTTTTTCTACTTACTACTTATCTCACCAAAGTAAACTCAATAGTAATTTAGCTTAATTTAAAAAAAAATGTTTTAGTTTGGAAGTCTATATTTGTATGGAAGGTTGTATGTTTTATGAGTTACATAACAATGTTAATCGTTTTATTCATGCAGTCACTGTATTTACGGTGACAGCTAACTTATGCGCTTGCTCTCACTATCTTGCCCCCTTATTTAGTTGGAAAGTTTTAGAATTATATTTTGTTTTAACAAAAAAAAATTAACCAACTTAAACTTAAACTAAAAAGTAGATAATAATATATTATTTAAACAAAATAAAGAATTTTTAGTAATAACGGTTGTAAAATACATTAAATCAATAAATACAACATTACACACACTATATGTCTGATAATTTACACTTCTGTATGGCGCGAGATACGCGTTGCTATGGAAACGTGTATGCCACGCGACAATAATTCGGCTAGTTCAATAAGTTCAAATTCAAACTACACAAGAAACTCAACATATAATAAATATAGTTTAAAAGCACGCTTTTTTCAAGTATATCAAACTAAAAAGTAAACAATAATTCTTAACACTTATAATCGAAAAACACTAAAAAGCGTGGGGGGCCTTGTGCCATATTGTGAAAAAGCGTGGGGGGCCTTGTGCCAAATTAAATTAAAAAAATAATATATTACAAAGTAAATAAAAATCAAGTAAGCATAGACTAAAAAACAAAATTTTCACTGGTACGGACGGGATTCGAACTGACGACCACAGCATGTAAAGTCACTGCAAAAAAGTTGCTTCAAACCCGCACTTCAGACCGCTCGGCTAACGAGACATTCGGTAGTTGTGTGTACTGACAAGTTATATAAACCACGGTTTCTCGGTCCAAGGAGAGTTACTCAGATACAAGTGAAACTAATAAAAGCGTATTAAAAAATAGCTCAATATTTTAACACATCTTATATATATTGAGTTATTTAAATCAAATTGTTAGTTATTTTACAAGGCTATAATCACCCGTCTATCTAAATTAGCACAGCGCTTAGAACAAAGACATTAACACGCTATCTTTGTCAACATGCAAACTATTGTAATAAACACTTTCTTTTATGGCAGCACTTATTCTAACACCGAAATGTTCGGCTAAGAATTGGTGCACGCGATGTTTAGAAGTTAGACATCAAAATAGTGTCACGCGAATATAAATATATGTATTATATATAAAACAAATTCTTGTATTGGACTTGTTATTTTTTCATAATCCTAAATTGTCAAATTAAGCTTGTGCAACTAAAAGGTTATATGTCTCTTTAGCTCTCCAAGCACACAAACCTCAGTAATGAAATTAAATTAAAAATGTCATACAGAATAAATGAATTTGCCAGAAAAAACTTAACGGATAAGGTATTTGCGGAGGTGATACAAAGGCATTGTGTGAAAAACTAGGACAAGGATAAATCGTACAAGTCCCATTGAGATAGTTAAGCTGCGGCTACATAGAGCTACAGATGGTTGTGTTAGTATTATATAGAGGAAATACTTATTTTAGTATAGCTGAGTAAACGGAGAAAATTTAATGTAAATAAAACTCTCCATTGTTCATTTTCCAACCGAATTTAAGATATCAGTGAGAAGAGAAAATCAACGCTGTGCTCTATTAACAGAAGACGAAACAAAAATAATTATTGTAAGTGACAATCCAACTGACACCCCTGGCATTTGCAGTAAGATACTATCTCAGAAGGCTTCCAGTTAATACATATATATGTTGTTTATTGCACAAACAAATATATTCAAGAAATATAAAATAAAATTTAATCGATCAAGGTGGACTTATTTCTACAATAAATCTCTCCCAGCCAATCATTAGAAGTGATTATTATTACAAATAAACAGCGGAAAGGGACAGGACTTATAAAGGTATAAACTATAAAGAAATTGTAACTTAATTATAAAGTGCTTAAAGTAATGTTGATGAATGTAATCCTAATTAAGACGTAGGATTTTAGTAAATATTTTGTATTATTTTCTTGTTAATAAATAAAGTTTTTGTTTAATATTATAAATAATAGAAAAATATGCAAAAAAATATTAAAATGAAAAAACAGCATTTCTCGTTTTTTCGTCTAAATTTTTGATATAACGGATCGTAATTTCGAAGTTTGGGAAATGGAAGTAGTAGTAGCAATCACTTATCATATAAAAGTCAAGTGAAAGTCAAAGTCAAACAATTTTATTCAAAATAAGAAGTACAAGCTTAATTTTTTGAAAGTCAAATTTACCACCGGTTCTCTAAAGTTAATGCCTCAGACCTGAGAAGAACCGGCGTAAGAAACTCAGCGGGATTTATTGTGTGTTTTGTTTATTTTTTTCTTTGTTTTTTTTTTTTATTTTCCCAGATATTTACAACTTCACAATTCTTTTTATTGATACTCTTGATTTAAACTAGAGCGAGCATTTCATTCCTTTAGGAAATCATTAATATAGTAATACCCTTTACCACACAAACGTCGTTTCACAACTTTTATAAATTGTGATATAGAACAATCTTGGAGGTTAATATATAGCTTTGAAAATGAATGTATAGCTTTACGCTGTATGTCGTAGCAAGTAAGGCAGAAGGAACCCTGAGCCTTTCGAGGTATTGCGTTTTAAGTGTTGAAGCTCAACGTTAATAAGTATTTTTAAATATAAAATCCCTTACTGAATTTTCAAATTAAGATTGACATTTTTACACCTAAACTGCGTCACGATGGACGCATAAATAAAATTCGAAATATTATTCTTCCCAGTTAGTTAAAACTTGTTTCAAACTTCCCACAGCTTAAAATACAGTGGTTGTAAAAGAACAAAAAATCTATATGCCCTAACTTGATGCATACGTTTAAACTCCACCAATAGAACTCTTAAGCTCTCGCCAAGTTGTAAATCGATAGAGTAGCTTCGAATTACTTGGCATATTTCAAATTTACACTAGCTTGGGCTGGTCTAGTCTAATCTGGATTAAAGATTTAAAAAAAATGAAATTGGTTTAAAGTTTTCTTTATTTTTATAAAAGTATTATTGCTATAATTTTGTATAATTTTGTGTTGTTGTTGTTACTGTTTCAGGACGAGATTATTGTAATATCACTAAACTTTACAGCATATAATTATATATTTTATATACTAATAATCGTCATCTTCGTGGTCGTCGGCAGATGGTAAAGTCTGCTGAGGCTTCCTCGGACTGGGCTGATCTTTCTGCTGGCGTTCCGCAAGGCGGCGTACTTTCCCCTCTTCTGTTTTCAATCTTCATTAATGAAATTACCAAAGTTATTTCTTCTCACTACCATCTCTATGCAGACGATTTACAGCTTTATAGACACGCCACCTTATCGGATCTGTGTACGACCGTACATGATATCAATTATGATCTTTTAAAAATTAAAAACTGGGCTGCATCTTTTGGGCTTCTTGTTAATCCCTTGAAGTCGAAGGCAATGATAATAGGTACCAGACAGTTACGTAGCAAAATTAACTGGGACAGTGTACCATCAATTGTCTATGATGGAACTCAAATTGCATATAGTGACCAAGCTACTAATTTGGGGTTAGTCATAGATTGCAATTTATCATGGAGAGCTCAGATTAACGAAGTCAGTAAACGTGTCCATTTCTCTCTGCATTCTCTAAAACGTTTGCAGAATTTCCTTCCTTTCAAAACAAAAATTTTACTTGCACAATCCCTTCTTCTTCCTATCCTGGACTACGCTGATGTTTGCTATCTTGATGCGAATGAAGAGCTACTTGACAAACTAGATAGACTTCAAAATTTGTGCATTCGTTTCATTTACGGTCTGCGCAAATTTGATCACATTTCTCAGTATCGACGTCAGTTAAAGTGGCTTCCTATCCGACTTCGCCGGAGCTTGCACATATTATCGCGTCTTTTTAATATATTAAACCATGGTAGCCCTGGTTACCTACATGAGCGTTTTCTATTTTGTCCTGCTCGTGAAAGACCAGTGCGCGCATGTGTGGCGTCGAAAACTCTTGAGGTACCATTTTTTAATACTACTTCTTATGGTAATTCATTTTCCGTTGTTGCCGCTCGCCTATGGAACTCTCTTCCAGATAATATTTTCCATAATAATTTTACAATTAGATCGTTTAAAATCAGAGTTAAGCACTTTCTTTCCACTTAAGTTTATTTTATTTTATATGTATGTATATGTATGTATGTGTGTATATGTATATATATATATATATATATATATATATATATATATATATATATATATATATATATATATATATATATATATATATATATATATATATATATATATATATATATATATATATATATATATATATATATATATATATATATATATATATATATATATATATATATATATTTATATATATTTATATATATATTTATATATATATGTATGTATATATATATATATATATATATATATATATATATATATATATATATATATATATATATATGTATGTATATATATATATATATATATATATATATATATATATATATATATATATATATATATATATATATATATATATATATATATATATATATATATATATATATATATATATATATATATATATATATATATATATATATATATATATATATATATATATATATATATATATATATATATATATATAT
>JAZFAU010000287.1:252500-280801 GCA_037178615.1 Dione vanillae | reverse complement strand
TCCTTACGATGCTCGTCATCCTATACTCCTTCCTAAAAGGTGTCATTTTGTTACCTTATTGATATCCCATTACCACGTAGAAAATTGTCATGCTGGAGCCAATGCTCTTCAAGCTTTATTATCCCGTGAGTTCTGGATATTGTCTGCTCGCAGAGCTATCCAGAATGTAATTTTTAAGTGCCTCCCTTGTTATAGCCTTAAAACTGCCACATCTCAACCTCCTATGGGTGAACTCCCTAGAGATCGTGTTACTCCTACCCGTGCCTTTGATGGTGTTGGAACAGATTTTGCCGGCCCATTCCTGACCAAAACCCAGGTGTTTAGAAATAAAAGATTAGTAAAGAGTTACCTTTGTGTTTTCGTGTGTCTTTCTACAAAGGCAGTCCACCTTGAAGTAGTTTCAGAATTATCAACCGAAGCCTTTATCGCTGCATTCTCTCGTTTTGTTTCCCGTCGCGGTCTCCCTAGTTTAATAAGATCAGATTGCGGTAGAAATTATATAGGAGCTTCGAACTATTTAAGCGATGTTTATGATTTTTTAGTTAAACATAAACTTGATATTAGTGATACCCTCACTAAAAGGGGTATAAATTGGTTATTTGACCCACCTGCCTGCCCTCATTGGGGAGGATTGTTCGAAGCAGCCGTTAAATCTGCGAAAACACACCTTAAAAGAGTGATTGGCGAAACTCCTTTAACATTCGAGGAATTAACTACAATTTTTGCTAAAATTGAGGCGGTATTAAATTCCCGGCCGTTATGTCCCTTATCTAATGACCCTAACGATCTAGAAGTTTTGACGCCTGGTCATTTTTTGATTGGCCAACCTCTTAGTGCTTTGCCGGAGTATCCCTATAACAATGTAAAAATTAATCGTTTAACCCGTTTTCAAGTAGTGCAACAGATAACTCAACATTTTTGGTCGCGGTGGCAGTTAGAGTATCTATACACTCTGCAGACTAGGCAGAAGTGGACTGATCCAGTAAATCCTCCAACAGTAGGCGAGCTAGTCCTCATAAAAGATGATAATTTATATATATATATATATATATATATATATATATATATATATATATATATATATATATATATATATATATATATATATATATATATATTGTACAGTAGTATTATAATGAACTGCGTTCTGCTACCCAAAAATATATATTGAATAGAGGGTAGGGTTGGTTCAGCAATTGTGGAAGCGTGCTGAGGGGTAGCTTATTTATTAATTATTTACCTTATAGTCGGTCTTAGGATAATAGAAATTGTACAGTACCTTATCTTCGTAATTCATAACACAAACACTGATTGTTCACGGCACCGTGGAATGTTTCACATTAGTCTTCTTCACTTAGGGTTACTTGCACTATTATCTTTTGTAAGTTTGTCTTTGTCAGGTTCAATATCAAGAGGGAATACACAAAAGGGAAATCAAATAAGGCTGAGGGAAAATAACACCGCTAATTAATATATCGATTCAGGAAGGACGTGCGCTCGCGTCGGCCGTCTCACGTGCCCCTTTTACTACTTCTCGACAACTACTACTACTGCTCGCGCCGGGAGTTGGCACAAGACTCTAAATAGTCGGAGTTGCCATATACGAACAAACATAGCCCCCGCCCTAAACATCTAATGTTTACGAGAAAATGGGACTAGCTAACTAATAGGTAGACGAACTAATTTGGTTAAGGCTCTCTTTAGGATACCTGTCGATGTCTTAACATCGACCACACGCACAACGCTATCTTTACCAGGATAAATTTGGGAAATGCGACCACGACGCCACTGTAAAGGGGGTAAATTATCATCTTTTATGAGGACTAGCTCGCCTACTGTTGGAGGATTCACTGGATCAGTCCACTTCTGCCTAGTCTGCAGAGTGTATAGATACTCTAACTGCCACCGCGACCAAAAATGTTGAGTTATCTGTTGCACTACTTGAAAACGGGTTAAACGATTAATTTTTACATTGTTATAGGGATACTCCGGCAAAGCACTAAGAGGTTGGCCAATCAAAAAATGACCAGGCGTCAAAACTTCTAGATCGTTAGGGTCATTAGATAAGGGACATAACGGCCGGGAATTTAATACCGCTTCAATTTTAGCAAAAATCGTGGTTAATTCCTCGAACGTTAAAGGAGTTTCGCCAATCACTCTTTTAAGGTGGGTTTTCGCAGATTTAACGGCTGCTTCGAACAATCCTCCCCAATGAGGGCAGGCAGGTGGGTCAAATAACCAATTTATACCCTTTTTAGCGAGGTTATCACTAATATCAAGTTTATTTTTAACTAAAAAATCATAAACATCGCTTAAATAGTTCGAAGCTCCCATATAATTTCTACCGCAATCTAATCTTACTAAACTAGGGAGACCGCGACGGGAAACAAAACGAGAGAATGCAGCGATAAAGGCTTCGGTTGATAATTCTGAAACTACTTCAAGGTGGACTGCCTTTGTAGAAAGACACACGAAAACACAAAGGTAACTCTTTACTAATCTTTTATTTCTAAACACCTGGGTTTTGGTCAGGAATGGGCCGGCAAAATCTGTTCCAACACCATCAAAGGCACGGGTAGGAGTAACACGATCTCTAGGGAGTTTACCCATAGGAGGTTGAGATGTGGCAGTTTTAAGGCGATAACAAGGGAGACACTTAAAAATTACATTCTGGATAGCTCTGCGAGCAGACAATATCCAGAACTCACGGGATAATAAAGCTTGAAGAGCATTTGCTCCAGCATGACAATTTTCTACGTGGTAATGGGATATCAATAAGGTAACAAAATGACACCTTTTAGGAAGGAGTATAGGATGACGAGCATCGTAAGGAAGATTAGAATTTCGTAAACGACCACCGACTCTGATGATTTCTTCCTTGTCAAGAAAGAGTGAGAGTCGTCTTAGGGAAGACCGCAAGGAAACGCCACGTTTTAACAAACTCAGCTCATCAGAAAAACAATAAGACTGTACTATTTTTACTAAATACAGGAGTGCATGTTTTCTTTCTTGGGTAGATAAGGATACAGATAGCTCAACGGGTAAGTTTCGGGTTTTATTTACAAATCTCAACATATAACATTAATTTTGTAAAGGAACTAAAACGTTCAAGTAAGAATAATGGATCAGGTGCAGGTAAGGAAGTAGTGGTTAACAAACAACGAAGTCCGGGAAGATTAGGATCAGAATCAGTATTAGACTCTGCAACGGGCCACTGGGTGTGAGGAAGTAATAACCAGGTACAGGAACACCATAAATAATTTTTAAGTAAGGTTGATGCTGTTAATCCACGGGATGCACAATCACTCGGATTCACATTACCAGGAATATGCCGCCACTCCGATTGAACTTCTGAGCAAGATATCTGGGAAACTCGATGGGCTTCAAAGGTTTGTAAGTTATGAGGAGGGGTCTTAAGCCAGGCCAACACAATTTTACTATCGGTCCAGGTAGTGATGGAGTCTAACTGGATTGACTTTCGTAATTCAGGGACAACATGATTAATTAATTTAGTAAGCAGGGTAGCACCAAGTAATTCTAATTTAGGTATAGTCAATCGGGTACGTATAGGGGCAACTTTAGTTTTAGAAATTAGGAGATGAACTGAACACTGGCCTGAAGGATTTTCTGCTCTTAAATACACTACTGCGGCAAAGGCGGATTCTGAGGCATCACAGAAACCATGTATGGAATAGGAAAAGGAACTGTCAGTAAAGACACGCCGCGGGATTGAAATATCTTTAACACACTCAAGGTTTCTAATAAAAAGGTTCCATTCTAGGGTAAGCTCAGGGGTAAGTACATCATCCCAGGAAAGGCCAGACAGCCACAATTTCTGTATAAATAATTTTCCTTTAATACAACAGGGGATATCCAACCGCAAGGATCATAAATTCTGGCTATTAAGGACAAAACCTTGCGCTTTGTGACTGTCTCAGAAGGTTGAAATGAAAAACGGTAAGTAAATGCATCACTGGTGGGGTTATAAAGGACACCGAGGACTGCAAATGTTTGAGGGTTATCAGGATCTTGAAAGGAGTGAGACAGCTGCAGATGATCTGAAGGTAAGTCTGCGAGAAGTTCAGGTTTGTTACTAATCCATTTCCTAAGCTCGTAACCACCACAAGTCATAATATTCTCAAGTTCAGATTTAAGGATACGATCATTTTCAAGGGAATCCGAACCAGTAAGACAGTCATCAACGTATACATCATTCTCTAGGACTGCAGCAGCTTTGGGGTAAGTATCACGTTCCTGCTCAGCTAACTCTAATAATGTACGCATTGCAACGTAAGGACTAGAACGCAAACCGTAAGTTGTGGTATTTAGGGAATAGGTGAGTAAGGGATCAGAAGGGGATTCACGCCATAAAATAAGTTGGTATTTACGATCATCCTGATGTACCCACGACATACGGAACATCATGCGTATGTCTGCCACAAACACAACGACATGCTTACGAAAGTTAAGGAGGATTAGACTAATGTCCTTTTGTAATTTAGGACCACTATGTAGGCATTCATTAAGTGAGATACCGTTAGACGAGGGACAACTACCATCAAAAACAACACGTATTTTAGATGTGTCTCCGGTCTTAAAGACACCATGGTGGGGAATAAAGTAATGTTCACTGGGTAAGGGGAAGGGAAAAGCACTCATATGATTTAACTCAATATACTCACGCATAAAAGAAATATATTTATCTCGTAATTTAGGGTCCGCGTTTAAACGCTTCTCGAGGCCAAGGAAACGACGGATAGCTGTAGGTTTAGATTCTCCAAGAGTAGGTCGATCGTTCAGGAAGGGGAGCCTCACAATGAACCGACCGTCAGTGTGACGGGAGGTTGTACTTTTAAAAAATATCTCACACACGTTATCTAAGGGGTTAGCAATCATGGGTTGAGGGGTCTCTTCGACCTTCCAGAATCTCTCGATGAGACGGGATAAGGATATTCCAGTCATAGGGGGCTCCAATTCACCATAATCGGCAGCGACTGGACCACAAACAATATAACCAAAAATTGTAGATAAAGCAGTAAGGCCGTTAAAGTTAAATATTTTATCTTGTAATAAAAGCGCGCCGAACACGTCAGCACCCAATAGTATATCTATCGGGCCAGGCTTATTATAGGTAGGGTCAGCAAGGGAAAAATCACTATTAGGAAAAAGCACAGACTCAGGGAACTCAAACTCAGGATGCGTACCGGTAATCACATCTATAACTATAGCAGAGGTTGACACCTCAGGGAAGGAATTATACAAAGGTTTAAAACACAGGGAAATAGAACCACGGGAAACCACTAAAGGAATATTACCTATGCCACGTACAGGGGCACAGGAGGGGGAGATGGTCAAATTGAGGTAATTAACAACAAGATCTGTTGTAATTTGGGTAGCAGAACGCAGTTCATTATAATACTACTGTAATATATATATATATATATATATATATATATATATATATATATATATATATATATATATATATATATATATATATATATATATATATATATATATATATATATATATATTAGCAGGTAGCGTATATCAAAATACTCTCACTATGACTTAAGACATACTAAGGATAGAGACTAAATTGTATAAAATTTCGAAAATGGCTTAATGGTCAGAGCGCTTGCAAGGTTTACAAGAGGCGCGGGTTCAAACCCCACTTCGTTCAAAATGTTAAGGACTTATATTAATTTCAAATTTTTTAATTCAAATTTTCAGAGAGAACGATATATAGATAGGCAAAATAGCAACAATTAGATCCTGTAAAAATACTGCTTTTTTCATAAGAGGACCTACGGAACTCTGTAAAAGAACGTTAAACCTGAAAGGATTAGCAAAGAAGCGTCATTTTACTTAATTAAAAGAATAACTTTATCGGCGTATTATATTCTGATACTAATCGTTTAGTCGTAGGATCTTGTGTATTAAATAAAGTGCTGTCATCCTTGCTATATATTTAAAAAAATATTGTTAATTTGTAACAAAATAAGTATTTTGTAGAAATATTAATGAAATTTTTTGATAGCTTTCGTCTTTCAATAATGATTTCTATTTTTAGATTCACGTTCTATTACGTCATTAGCATGATAGATTGAGGGAACTGTGGGAACATAGTGTTAAGACACGATGAACATATTCCACGATTTCTGCCTTTAAAAGCATTGCGTGTTGAGTATCAGAAGAATCCGAGTGGGCACCGAACCCACGAACCGTCACATTTACACCTTTCCGCATCTAAATTACGACGATTTTCATTAATTTTTATTTATTTTAAATTATTGAAATTTGAAAAAGCTTCATACAAGCGAAGCACTAAAACATAAATAAAAAATATTACAAATTAAAATAAACATAAATTAAAAGCAAACATATATTTCCTTTTTATATACTATCCAAATACTATAAAACGAAGTTACCTCCTAGTCCAACCCATACCTTATCCAACATAAAATTCATAAAGACAACATTCATTTAAATCTCATCTCCACAGTACGGGAACGTCGCGAAGCTCTATAAACATTTCTCTAGTTAAATCCACTAGTTTTATGTAAAATTGAAAATAATAAATCCTGCGATAGGCAGCGCATACAACCGCCGCTATCTCAAAGCGCGTTTACGTTTAATATCCGCAAAAATGAGGTTTGCAAGAGCTACTTTTACTATGGAGAAAGTATAAACGTCAACTTGTATACTTTAGAGCAAATGAGCTTATGTACATAGTTTTTAGTGGAATAAAAGGCAAATTATTAAAGTTTGAAGTTGTGTTGACAAAATAAAAAAATAGGGTTAAAAGTGGAGAATAAAGTGACAAACAAGAATATTTCTAGCTAAAGATTAATTTTGCTAAACGCCGGAGGAGTTTAAGCTTTAAAAATTATATACAATAAAAGAAAGGTCAATACAAAGAGTAAAGCAAACCTGGATAATAGTGTCGATAATATTTAAGAAAACAAAATTACATATTGAAAGACTTAATTCAAAACCGCACTTCATCTTATTACAAGCGAGGTAACATATGAATAATTTATTTCACTTTTCGACCGTCTTTAGATTCACCATATTAGATAATCTTATATTATACATCAATATTATTTATAGGGTGGTTAAGACGGACGAAGCCGCGTCCATACACTAGTATTTCCTATATAAAATACATACATTTATACATTAAAAGCCACTCTAACATTTAAAAAAAAATAACAGTTTTCATTTAGTCATCACGTTTAACTTATTATTCGAGTTCAAAGGAAAACTATTGTAAGTATAAAAAACAAAGAGCAAGCCAGCTATGATTTATGTTCTCGAGAACTGCGCTCAGAATGCAGAATCAGCGGCGATAACATACTTTGCAAGAACTTTAACATAATAAAGCGTTTTGATTAATGCGTTTTAGTAATGAGATTGTTTACTTCTTAGTCTTCACATGAATCTAGGCCTCCGGAAAGCTTAGTGGCTGATTTCTCCATTTTTTACTGTCCCTGATGAGGCATTAAATTTTAAGCATATTACATATTTTCATATGTATAGCATACTAAGAAAACAGTATATATATATATATATATATATATATATATATATATATATATATATATATATATATATATATATATATATATATATATATATATATATATATATATATATATATATATATATATATATATATATATATATATATATATATATATATATATATATATATATATATATATATATATATATATATATATATATATATATATATATATATATATATATATATATATATATATATATATATATATATATATATATATATATATATATATATATATATATATTCTGGATGTACGTCCACATGGGGATATTACTGGACACTAACTAGTGAAGGGAAATCCTCTCGTAGTACCTTGAGGATATCAATTAGAAGGTTTTGACGCGAGGTTTTGAAAACTTGCTAATTTTAAGTTTTACTTCTAATTTTAGAGTAATCAAAGCAAAAAATATAAGCTTTAATTCAGCATCATAGCAGATCATAGGAAATTTATTTAAAAAACCCCCGAATGCCAATACCATTTCAGTTCCGTAATAGTTTAGCTACCCCTTAATGGAACTGTCAGTCACCTTTTCCTTTTATATATATAAAATATTTACAGGATACAGCCGTACTACAGTTGATAGGTGTTATATATTTGATTGAAAGTGTTGTGATTTTACATTTTTTAAAAGAGAACCGTCGTGAAGTAGAGGCATAGCGTAACGGTTTGTGGGTTCCAATACCACTTAGGGAAGTTAGATTTCATTTCTGTTTTCTTCACTCTGGCAGTTAAGCAAGCGCAGTATTAGTTACGCCACTCAATATTTGTATAGAAAGGTTACGTAGAGGTTTTTTAATTCAAGACACTTGTGAGTTTTTCAAAATTATTACTTTTTACTTTATTGTATAATTGTTATGTTGTGTAGTCCATTTTTTAAAAATGATTATATACTATATATCAATAAATATTACATATGAATTAAAATTTCAACAAACGGCTATTGTCTGAATTACTTTGGGTTCCAAAAGATATCATGTGAAAGTACGCAAACAAAAACAGTTTTAAAATGTATTAATATATATTTTAGAATAGAGCCTACATACAGCTAAAACCACTAAATGTAGAAATATTTTGTATATAGAGTACGAAGAGAGAGAATATAGAGAAGCAATTTCCTGAAATTCCAACACAAATATGAAAAGTGGCCTAAGCTTTTTAACGTAACAGCAACAGCTTGAGTTTTAATTAAAGTTCGTTGTAAAGGTTAATTCACTCTCCTTCACTCTCCGCAAAGTCCGACTGTAATATACATAAATCCAAGTCAAACACAATTCTCGAGGCAACCATTTGCGGCCAAGTCACAAATACTCGGTCTAGAAACTTTCAGGCGTTTTCACTTGTAACAAATTGTTTCGTTGGGCTCGCAGTGTAACGGTGGGAGCTAAGCGAGGCCATTCGTTGGATTTCGTGAAATAGTATAGTTCAATACTTCATAAACATTGACTTGCATAAAAATTGGAAACTGTTGATTAATTTGGCTACCACAGAATCATTTTTACATGCATATATTAAAGTAGACAGAGAGCTGAGTTCTAAAACACTACTTTCTATTTGATCGTTATAGTAACCAATTCCATTCACAGAATATCTTCAAGTGAGTCTAATGACAGTTGACGAGGCGAAAAAAATACGCAGGGATTGCAGTGTTTGGCACTGTGTTCACTGTGACTTTGTCTTCGCTAGTGACAAAGTGTAAATATATGTGTATATGTAATAACGTTAAATAAAAGCGAATATTTGACAAATTAATTAAATACAATTTCAATGATTATTGTTCTTCGTTTTTTGGTGCTAGTCAGCATTATCAGCAGCATGTATCTATGCATTGGTAGAAATACGTACGTTTCATGGCCAATTTCGGAGATGTGACATACTAAATTGCCGAATTCAAAGTCAGCGTCAACATCAACGTCAGCGATTAATAGGTCAGTCACCGTCATCGTTTTACCGTCCGTTGACTTTTCAATTTGAGACTGTTGATAAAGCATCCGCTAGTCTCATTCAATATCCGCTAGTCCATCCAAACTCCATTTCATAGTATTACTTTAGTTTTTAATTTTCTCCATAGTTGATGTACATTATCAGACGACTATCTCTGAGTTGATAACCTGAGTCACACACAGTAAAATCTAGTATATTCTCTACGGGGACACTAAGTATCTTAAGGTGTCCCCATGCAGGGACTTGTTGTGATACGACATGGGTACCTTCAAAAAGCACGTCTACCTCCATCGTAAAGGCCGGCAACGCTCTTGTAACACCTCTGCTGTTACACAAGGCCGTAAACGTCGGTGATCACTTACCATCAGGTGACCCGACCGCTCGTCCGCCTTGTACTTCCGATAAAAAAAATATATAATAATAATAATAACACTACACCACATAAAACAAACAAAACTAAAAGAGAACGAACCATTACAATGTAAATCGATACTGTAAAGTGTCATGACAAGTTATCACTATAAGTGATCTCTTAAAATCATTTAAAGACAGTGTACATTATAAGGATACGTAAGAGTGCAAAAAATATTAACCAAACCTGACAAAATATACATACATATAGATGATTTTTTTTTGGCCAGGTTACTCCACCGCATACTAAGTACTAACTAACTAAATCAACACGACACTTTACGCGCTATGCATCGAAAGGCGGCAAGCGGGGAACAGAGTGTCTTAACACTAGGTTCCCAGGATTTCTGTGGTTCCTTCTGCCTACCCTCCTGCAAACGGGGTAAAGCGTGAAGCTATAAATATGTGATGCTATGAAGGATTGTTTGTTTATTAAAACATATTAAGCTGTTAATTTTAACTTTTGATCCATTTTATATTATATTGCGGCCGCCTGAGACTAAGCCCGTTGTGGGCTTTAGTTTTTTGTCGATGAGTTTCGTACATACTTACAAGGAATTTTTAAAAAAAACTAGGGGTGGAATTTTTTAAAAAATCTTTTTTAATACAACTTTTTGAACTATGACTATAAAAATAGTCAAAGTCAATCTTAAAAGACAGTGGCTTGTGCTTTTGTTTAGAGTTTTTCGAGATAAATAAATTTATTATACATAAATATAAAAATAACAAGAAATTTTCCCATTACCACAACATTTTTGAATTGTGCTCTATTCCTTCCTAAGACTGATTCTTAGAGTAATATAAGATAGCCAAGAAATATTTTTTATTTAGTACCAGGGGTTTCTGATATTAACAAGTTCAAAAAGGCTGGCGAATAAGCACTTCAGCTTTATATTATCAAGATAGATACGACAGGCAAAACATTTTTTTAGCTACCCGCTTTATTTAGGATAGACAGGTATCGTAGGGAACTAGTGTTAAAACACTCGATGCTCCGCTATGTTTTTAAGGTATTGAGTACAGAGTGGACCTCCACGCCACGCTTGCCTTATTGCCAGGACGATGAAAATGGAATTGAAAGAATCCATTCCCCCAATCGGCAATTCGATTACCAAACAGTCGTGTTTACAGGCAGACGATGCGCCTCTGCTCCACAATGGTCAAAAATCGAAAATCTAATATATAATATTATATTATACATGTCTCATTATATTCAGAAATTGATAACCATATCCAAATCTCATACAAACTGCAAAGCTAAACAATGAAAAATAATAATCATTGACCAGCTAGAAATACGCCCAGTTAGAAATTCACCGAATTAAATGTCACAACACAATACCATTGAAACTTCGCGAGTTTCCGTCAAAATTCAAATCGAAATTTGGCTTTGTGGTGACAAATCAACGACAATTTATAGCGTAGACTAATTTTAAGGTAAATTGGTTTTCCTAATTTTTAACGTCGAGAAAGAGATTGATTGTTATATATTTTATCTTAGAAGCATATAAAAAGGGTGATCGTAACATACTGACCCTGTTTGATTTTAAACAAGCAGTCGTGAGTTCGATTCTTACTTAAAGATAAATTATTATTTTCCGCGCTGATGTGTTGAATGAAATACGAAGCTCCTACGTTCAATACATTTTTTTTCATTATTTAGTAGAAAGGCAAAGAAAGTGAGTAAAGTAGGGTAGGGTAAAATAAGAAGGGTAGGGTAAGGTAAAGTAAGTAAGTAAGGAGATTATCTCAGCCCTGGGTTCTTCTTGACTGTATTAAATCTTATTGAGTTGACACAAAATTATATCTAACCATATTTTAAAAATTAATCAAGGAATTATGGCAAGCTTGAACCCTGTATATTTTATTAACTAACTCTCACTCACTTCATTCTCTACAATAATATTTCAACAAATAATTTGTTAATTAAAAAAAAAAAATTACACAAAATAATTTAACCAAATAATTTAACCATTAACCGTCATCCAAATTCGTCCTCCGTCGTTCATCTTTTTACAACGTTTCTATTAGTAAAATACATGTTTACTATATAAATAGTGATATAAATACTACTATTTAATATAACTTTATCATTTTCTGCAAATTGTAAAGTTCTAAGAAAAGTAAACGACTACGAGAAGCTTTTTTCAGAAACTAAAAGGTTTTACGTCAAAGAGAAGAGATGCGAAAATTAAATTATGCTTTGTATTTGTGCATTCACTATCAGAGGACTATTTTGTTTTATTCCCCTATTCATAAAAATACAACTTCTTTCATTTCACGTTATGCCATATAAAACTGGGTAGACTCCAACACTAACCTATGGTCTTACCTGCCTTTTGGACATATAAACCAAATAGTCGGTGACCGCACAGTGCTTACGGTAGTTAGATATATGATCTGTTCTTTCCCAGTGCTATTTCTGTACTCTTTAAAATTTTGGAACGAGTATCAATTTTCTAATTCCTTCCTATTTCTTATGTGCGCGAATGCTCGCAGTTTATTAAATCGTTCTGCATTTGCCACCAGATCACTGTGATAGACTGGGTCTTCCGTAGTTTTCGGCCAATCGGACAGCATTTCACTGCGCTCTTCCTCGTATAGCTCGTAGTCCTATAATATTCCCGTAGTATTCTCGCTTTCTTACAATCGCTTTCTAAGGAAACTGATTGAAAATGCTTGTATTAATTATATTAGCAAATGCCAACTGGCATAATTAAATAGAGTTCAAAATTTAAAATTATCGCCTTTTTCTTTTACGTTGTACAACGCAAATTGATTTTAAAAAGAAAGCCAAAGAATTTTTTCCTTTTTTTTTAAATAATATGCACCTAAAATCGAGGTGGGTGAAATAGCATAAAAATATAACATTTTCAGCCACAATATTTAATTAGCGGCGTTGAGTTCCGCCACTCAACACGTAATGCTTCGAATAAGGCGGAAAACGGGGAGGGAGAAAGCAGGGACTAAGCAACGAAGTGTCTTAACTAGGTTCATATGGTTCCTGTAGTTCCCTCTGCCTACCCTGCCATGTGCGGGATAAAGCGTGAAGCTAAAAAAAATAATTATATAAAAAAAACATAACACAAAGTACCTAATGTTACAAATAAGCGATACGATATCAAATTTGTCTCTTGTCTTCCACCATTTATCACGACGTCTCCATATTACTTGCGGTAAGCGGTCACGCAATTTTAAACTTTAAACCAAAGCAAATAGATCTATTTAGTTTTAGCCACAATATTCAAAACATACATATGTTACAAATAATAATAGTAATATTTCTACTATTAGGTATTTTTTTGACAAATCGCATCTTCAATAAGAGATGGAACATTTACTTTATTTTGTTTTTTACTGATAGAGATTTTCTTTTATTTCTCATATATTTATATTTTTATTAAATATTTGCTCGTAACTAAAAGATGAGAAAAATAATTAAAAACAAAATGCAATATGATTTAGTTAAAAAATATGTTAATATAATAAACTATGTTACTATGTTAAGTAATGAAGAATGAATAAAGAAAGCAGAGTGTTTCGCCCATAAAATTCCCCGCCCACAGAAATTACATAGCGATGGTAGGTGCTCTGAACTGTAGAACAGAACCAACTGCGGACAGTTATAAAAAATAAGCCACCAGTCACTTAAAATTATTTTTTAAAAGTAATTCTGAATAATACCAAGATATATAACTATGTGTCCTTAGATATGAAAAATAATAATAAAAAATATATGTATATCCTAATGTAATTATTTAAATAAAAGAAATATTTTTAAAAAAACATTTTCAAAATGTAAAAATTTATCATAAAAGAACTTTAGCAATATGGCGTTGTCGACTTCCGTTTCCGCAATGTTAGGTTGAGAACGGTATTGGCAGACGTTTAACTGACTGGTGATTTTTCTTATTTCCTTAGACGTTAAATTAGATTGCTACTTTTAGCAGCTACTTACAAATGAGAGATTCGTGCAAAATTAATTATTTTATTTATTCGCTCTGGTAATAAGACAAAGCGTGGCGTTGAGTTCCGCTACTCAACGCAATTTCTCAAAATCAGGTAGAGAGTGAGGAACGGAGTGTCTGAACAATACTCTACTATGTGGGAAATAGCGTACAGCTGTTTCTTAATTATATATATATATATATATATATATATATATATATATATATATATATATATATATATATATATATATATATATATATATATATATATATATATATATATATATATATATATATATATATATATATATATATATATATATATATATATATATATATATATATATAAATGTATATATATATATATATATATATATATATATATATATATATATATATATATATATATATATATATATATATATATATATATATATATATATATATATATATATATATATATATATATATATATGAAAAAAATATCTTAAAAAATACAAGCTCTAATAAACTTGTTAATAAAAATGAAACTTTTTATATAAAAGTGACATTAATACTTAAACTAGGTCAAAAAGAAAAAATATCTTTAGAAAAAAATGCTGCAACATACACAAACACGTTAAAGTGATTATTATATGTACATATATGTATATTGCTATAGGTAGTTGAAATTTGACGTTGAGCGTTCTTACAATAGAACTCTTTGACGCTCGGTCAAACCTTAAAGTATATAAAACTATTAAATCATCTGTTGACAGTGCACAGCTTCAAAGTGATCTGGTGTGATAGTAACAATATGTTACTCAATCCAACAAAATGTTTTCATATAAAGTTCTCAAAAAAAAGACTCCCTATTACTTCTTCATACACAATTTATGGGCAATTAGTTAAAGAAGTAGCTGAGGTATGGCTGTATCCGATTTAGGCGTTATTATTGATAAAAAATTAACTTTTGTGCCCCTTATTAACATGATAAATGCCAAGGGAGCTCAAATGATTGGATTAATTAAGAGAAATACAAAAGGATTTACGATTGAAACAAAGCTTTACCTGTACAATGCTCTTGTTAGGACAATTTTAGAGTTCGCATCTCAGATCTGGAACCCTATATACGCTGTTAATTCACAAAGAGACAAGCAGTCAAGGACAAATATGGGATAGTATTATTTGCAGATGATACATCTTTGATTTTTAAAATTAATAGAGGACATGATGATATTGACAATGTGAACAATACTCTCTCAAATATTGTCCAATGGTTTGACTTACTTTGACTTAAGGTCCTAAGTCCCCTAGATGGGGCAGAGGGCATCCACAGTGCGTCGCCATCCCGTCCGGTCTTGAGCATCGCGCTTCACTTCGCTCCAGGTCCTCCCTATGTTTGCCACCTCTGCAGCGACCGTCTGACGCCAGCTCAGTTTAGGGCGGCCACGTTTTCGCTTGCCTTGGAGATTCCAGTCTAGGGCTTGCCTAGGGATGTGATCTGGATCTCTTCGGAGCGTGTGGCCAATCCATCCCCACTTGCGACGCTTGATTTACTGGTCGATCGGAGTTTCGCCGCAGCGTTCCCAGAGTTGTATGTTGGAAATTTTCTCGGGCCAGTAAATACCGAGAATGCGGCGAAGACAACGGTTAACGAAGACTTGGAGTTGGCGCGAGATGTCTTTTGTGACCTTCCAGGTCTCACACCCGTATAGCAAAACGGTTTTAACATTGGACCGGAATATTTTGAGCTTAACTCTCCTAGTCAATTTCCGGGATTGCCATACGGGGCGCAACTGTGCGAAGGTTGCTCTTCCCTTGGCGATTCTCGAGGCGATGTCCTCCTCGGTCCCTCCAGCTTCAGTCACGATACTTCCGAGGTAGGTAAACTTGTGGACTCTTTCCACAACCTTTGTGCCGATGTCCAATGGTTTAATGTCAATAATTTACTGTTAAATGAGAAGAAAACGAAGTGTATTTAATTCACACTCCCGAATGTTAAATTTGCCAAAACTATTGTAAAACTTGGCGATGGGGTACTAGATTTAGTAAATACTACAGTTTTTCTGAGCATTACTATAGATTCAAAACTTCAGTGGGGCCCTCGTGTGAACGATTTATCGAACAGACTTAGCTTAGCCGCGTATGCGATCAAAAAGATCCGCTACTTAACCGACGTCAATACCGCTAGACTAGTTTATTTTAGTTACTTCCACAGCATTATGTCATATGGTATGCTATTATGGGGTAATGTTGATACTATATTTGTTATTCAGAAACGGGCTGTTCGAGCAATCTATAACATGAGGCCCAGAGATTCCCTTAGGGATAAATTAAAAAAAATTAAAATCATGACTCTTCACAGTCAATATATATTCGAGAATTTAATATATGTTCATAAAAATATTGATAAATTTAGAATAAATTGTGATGTTCACAATATTAATACGAAGAATAAGTATAAACTTGTTATGCCCACCACTATAAAATAGGCAACTCCTTCCCATGTAATTGTGTCCGTTTCTACAATAAACTGCCGAAAGAAGTATTTGATCTCTCGTTAAATAAATTTAAAATCTTTGTTAAACGGTAATTAATTACTAAATCCTATTATAGTGTAAAGGATTACATTGATGATAAAACGGCATGGAATTAATGAGTCTACTTTTACGGTGAACTTTAAAGAATTTAGAGCCAACTGTTTTGATAGTTTCTATCATCCTATCGTTTATTTCGTCCATAGACACGCAGCTACCCAGGCAAGCAAAGCGATTCTGCGGTTTGAGCTGACAGCTCCCGGGGTTTTGGATGTATGCATTTACAGGTCGGAGCGTAGACCTCACCATAAGCTTCAAACCTCACCTTTCAAGCTTTATATTGATATTCAAGATGCCTCTTACCATGCGGTGATCGGTTTCGGTCCTGTGTCCTTAACCCTGTGGAACACAGAGACATCATTGAAAATGTGTACGTCACACATACACTACATACTGCATATGCAATCGCAGAAACATCCAGACGATGTTCTAAAAAGAGTTATTTATACTGGCTATCGCAATATTTGCAACAACCTTTTGCGTAAAATTAAACTTGAATACGACAGTCACAATTTATTGCTTTGCATGAATAATCCCAAAAAGTTGTGGCGGGCAGTAAAGGATATATACCATTTTCCAAGTAAAAACAAGAATGTCATGAACTGATAGAACTTGAAGGTGCTATTGATATTAAAGATTCATTAAACAGATGCAATAATCATTTTTCAACAATTGGACAGACTTTCGCTGGTAAAGTATAACAACATCTGAATACAGATGAGAAAGAGTTAAATCAAAGTGTAATATGGTGAACTCTTTTTTCATGAAACCCACTAATGAGTATGAAATAAATTATCTTATAGAATATTTACAAAATGATAAAGCCGCGGGAATTTATAAACTTAATAATGTTTTGCTAAAGATAATCAAAGACAAAATTGCTTCGCCTCTTGCTATTATATTCTATCAAAGCATATTAACTGGTATATTCCCTGATAGTTGGAAGACAGCTTGTATCAAACCAATTTATAAACCAGGAACGCTTTCTCTAAATTACTTGAAAAAGTCGTTCAAAAAAGACTTAGAAGAGGCAAAACAACTGAGGGTGCAGTATTGCACTTAACTTCGAAAATTGCCGCCTTACTGGACGACCAAAAAAACCGTCTTGGTGTCTTTCTAGATTTATCTAAAGCCTTCGATACAGTCTCATTTCTAAAACTCCTGGAAAAACTTAGTAATCAACTTGCCATACGAGAAATAGCACTTAATTGGTTTGAAAGTGATTTATACAAAAGCGACATGGAAAATGTTCAATTTGGTGTGCCACAAGGGAGCTTCATAGGACCGATCCTCTTTATCATGTACATCAATGATATTCACGATAATGTCGATGGAGAAATAATATGCTATGCAGATGACACGGCTATCATCTACGAAGGCACTACGTGGCATGAGGTGTTCGAAAATGCAGAAATTAGATTGCAGAAAATATCAACATGGCTATCACATAATCTTCTCACGTTAAACATCGCTGAATCAAGCCATGTTTGCTTTCATAAAACAGCAAGTTCTGCTCCTGCTTCGACTTTACAACTGAAATTGCATACATGTCTCGGGAATAATCTTTGTAACTTCCTGATACTTACAAGAACACAAACAACAAAATACTTAGGAATCGTATTAGATGAAAATTTAAACATTAAAGCTCATATAAGTTCACTATCAGGCCAAGTTCGAAAAATCATCAACATCATGAAACTACTTAGACAGTCAGCATCTCTAAAGGTCTTATATAACATATATTTCGCTTTTCATCAATCATAAATTGAATAATGCTTATCGTCATGGGGCGGTGCCTTGAAATCTCACTTGATTCAACTTGAAAGCATCAAATATCTGTCCTTAAGGTAATGTTGAAGAAGCCTTTCTTGTATCCGACTAGCAAATTGTATCAAGAAAGCAGCATCCTTAGTGTACGTCAATTGTTTATCCTCAAAGTAACACTTAAAATACATCGGACAGTGGTACATTCAAAAGGTTATAAAACTCTAATTCAACGACGAAATTACAACATTCCATTGCCATTTATTAAATCTTGTTTCGCTAGACGCTTCAGTCCGTACATCGACGTCCTAATATACAACAAGGTAACC
This sequence comes from Dione vanillae, assembly GCA_037178615.1. Taxonomy (NCBI): domain Eukaryota; kingdom Metazoa; phylum Arthropoda; class Insecta; order Lepidoptera; family Nymphalidae; genus Dione; species Dione vanillae. The sequence goes on along the minus strand of JAZFAU010000287.1, from coordinate 262,235 downwards.
AACGCTAGCGACATTAAACACTGGTCAATAGCTCAAGCTAAAAACAAAATCATCACTCACTTCTTTAGATTATGAACTGACTGAAAATGTTACATTACACGTATAATAGAATTTAGCATAAATATAATTACATTATTTTCAACCGATCTATTCTAACTTGCCTATTTTTCATGTTAAATAGAGTGTCAACTGTAAATGTTTTTTTGTTAATTTGTTGTGTATGGGTACCACCAGATATAATAAATTTGTATACACTGCTTTTATCAATAAATACATTTTTATTTTTTTATTTATTATTACTAATAGGTATAGAAATACTAGGAAACGCTTGATTGAAATTTCTTACATCGAAACTTATATTTTGCAAGCTACAATATATTGGGACGTCATAGATAAATATGTACTAAGTTATAAGTTTTTACTTGGAGAAATATATATTTTCATTGCCTCGCTTAGGTGAGAAGTTAAAACACGATGTGAATATCGTGTTTTAACATGCAATGTCTCGATAATGCGTGGAAATACGTAAAACCAGGATTCCTGCCTATAATTATGTATCCCAGAAATGGTGTGAAGCTTTAATAATTTACCACTACTTTACTTACTTATTTACTAAATTACTAACTTTTTATTTATTTTTATATTGCTTCACGCTTTATCCCACACATGGTAAGATAAGCATATGGAACCAAGGAACGGTGGTAACCTAGTGCTAAGACACTCCGTTCCCCGTTTTCGGCCTTTTTGAGGTATTAAGGTGAGTGGCGGAACTCAACGTCGTGCTTTTTCATAGTTTCCAGAGCAAAGAAAATGGAAATAAAAAAATCCATCTTCCTCAAGTGGGAATCGAACTCACAAACCGTCGCGTTTACCAGCAGACGCTGCGTCTCTGTATCAAAGGGCGCCGATGATCAGCAATAATAACTAACTTATTACTTATAAATAAAGACGACAGCTATTCGCTAAATTAAAATCCTCATTTAGTGAACGACAAAATCGCTACTAATGACTACAAACGAAAATCGTTCCCAGTTTTGTTGTTACAAAAATAGAAATACATTGGCAAGTCTTATAAATGTAAAAGTGACAGCGTGGCACCAATGCGATCGTGCAAAAATTGAAAAGCCCCTATCAAAGCGCCCTGTCTATACATTGTCGCGGGAACTTAATCTTAGTGACAATACCAATTCTACGGCAACGCTTGGTGAGCTACTGACGTACAGAGTAATGGATGAATATTATGTATTGGACGTGTGATACAAGCGATTTTATCTGGATTGTTGTATAAAGTAAATATTTTAAGCAGTATTTGTTTAACTCCGTTGCTTAGCTCCTGCTCTCTCCGTTTTTATGTGGCGTGCTTTCCGCCTCTTTCGAGGCATTGCGTGTTGAGTGGTGGAACTCAACGCGCTTTGCCTAGTTTCCAGGACAAAAAAAAATGGAAACTGAAAAATCCAACTTACTGTCTGGGAATCAAACCCACAAAACCTTCACGTTTACAAGCAGACGATTCGCCTCTGCGCCACGACTGTAAATTTTATTTTTATTTTATAAAAGGAAGCCAACATAACGTACAATGATATAATTTTTTTTTTCTTAACATTAAAAGTTTTACAATATAAAATATGTAGCTACAATTACTACAAATCAATACATTACAATTATAGGCTAACTCAGCATGCACTGTAGTAAAACATAAAAAAAAATAAACTTTTTTCACACTTACTCCATGTTTACAAATATATAAATTTAAATTATTCTACATGCATTATATAGAAACATGTTAAAAATATAAGTAAAAACGGATAAAAAAAATAAACTTTACACTAAACAAACTGTTATAAATATATATAACAATTCTTCTTCTTCTCTTTACTAATGGCGTTTCGAGCGTGCCAGTTGAGCACAATTCACTTCGCCAATGTCACGTTGAATGGAGAACACACATAGGAGAATGTACGGTAAAAAAAGAGATAACATTACACTGTGGGAGAATGCATGTTTAAAAGAGATCCAGTTTAAATCCTTCACCTATAACAAAATCACAGATATCTACAATATATAACAAAGGAACTTATCCTCAACAATTCAGTAATAACTATTATATGTATAAATTAAAGTTACTAAAATTTGTATATAAAAAAAATACTCAAAAATAAAAATAAAACGATCACTGAAGCTAAATAAAAACAATAAATAAAACAACCCTATGCTTGTCTAATAAAGTCTCTAAAAACTCAATCTAAGATTCAAATTAAAAAAGTAGACAAAAAAATAAAACAACTAAAGGTAGTTTAAAAAACTAAATAAAAAAATAAAAAAAACATAATAAAAACAATATAAAATATAGAATAAAATATAGAATAAATTATTTACTTTAAATAAAAAAAATGACTTAAAAACTTAATACGTCAAAACGTAAACTCTACCGTTACAATACTCTGTTGTCAAAATGAGGAGCCATTCGTAAACGGAATTGCGCGAGGGAATGCCTGCTTGACGATTCAATCCGCTAAAAGCTCTTTTCCTCGGAGGCCCTTGAAAAACTTGTAAAGAATATATGAGTGCCAAAGTTCCCTCCAATCCAATAAAATTTCGAGTCAATGTACCGAACGCCTACTATTATAGTATTCATCATTTGTAGCTTCACATCAGGAGTCGCTGAAAGGTGGTTTTATAAGTAAAAACATTTACTTTTCTAAACAATTGATAATTTCTTTTATTTATATATTTTGTTTTATTATTTATTTTTAATATATTATACTAATTAATAGTAAATTGTGTTTATGCATAATAAAAATATTCATATATAAATTTAAAAGCTTAGTTGTTAGCATATTTTATTCATAACATATGTTTGTCATAGTTGTCATATTATAAAAATAAGAATATTCTAAATATTATTCTTACATTTTGTTGTTAACAACCTTTTCATTGAAGTATCTTCTAAGATATCATTTTATAAGGCAGCGTTAAATAAATAAAATAATAAAATAAAAAGCCTTTTATTTCTCGCATATTAAAAAAGTAGAATTACAAAATGTTTTAAGTTACCTTTAAATAACAATTTAAATAACATCAAGTTTTTCTTAATTCATTCTTTCTGTACATTTTAATAATAATGATAATAGATAAAAAATAAGAATAAATAATAATACTGAGCATAGTTATCATTGAATTAATTGAATTTGAATTAAATTGATTAATATAATTTAACAATAAAATATTTAAAATAATTAAAATAATAATAATAATAATTTATCATGCAGACATGCAAGAACCCCTTTTATGTGAGGGTGAAGGCCTCCTCCAGACTTTTCCATTTCTTTTTATCTTTGGCAATCGTGTACCAGTTTTTACCAGCTATTTTTATTATGTCGTTGTCCCAACGAGTTGCCGGTCTGTCTACCTCTCTTTCTAACACCTGCAGGACCCCGCCATAACGTCAATCTGGAGGTCCAACGATCGTCGGTCATCCTGGCTACATGGCCAGCCCAGCGCCACTTGATCTTGTTTCTCACGCGTAGCGTGTATTTCCACGTTTGGCACCCGTACGTCATGGAGGGAAGCAGGCAAATGTCCATTATTTTTTTCTTTAGATTCATAGGCATGGTTCCCTTCAATATTTCTTTAAGACATGAAGCCCATGAAGCCCAACTGCAATATCAACACGATATCCCTATACAAGCGAACTATGACAATATAATTCGAAGCCTAGTAAAAAGTCTACATGTCGCACATAACACCGAACAACATACTAGAAAAGCAAGTGTTATATCAGCCTATACAAGGAAACTCATGGACCGGAGAAAACAACTACATGAAATTAAACCGAAAACCAGAGCACAGAAAAACAAACTAAAAGCTTTATATAAGCTCATAAGTAAAAACATAAAAAGATACTACATGCTCCACCGATCTAAAACTATAGAAAAACATATCAATTCCACTGGCAGCATTAAAAAAGCGTACAAAGAGCTAAGTACTCACAAGATATGGATTAAGCAACTTAAAGAGACAAATAAACTATCACACAAGAGGATCGATATTATAAAAACCGCAACAAATTTCTATAAAAAACTATATGACTGTCAAGCTCAAAACTCTACAAACATATTTGACTGTACCAGTATAAGACTGCCTGTCGAAGATGTCTCGCAAATAAAAATTATAGATGAGTTTGAAATGAAAGAAGGTATAAAGAGGCTGAAAGTGGAAAAATGCCCTGGCCCTGATGGTATAATCAACGAAGCAATAAAAATAGGTTGTAATTATCTTACCCGTCCTCTCACAGCGCTCTTCAACTCTATATTAGATGAAGGCACCACACCTTTTCTATGGTCAGAGTCGAACATGATTCTACTCTACAAAAAAGGCGACCCCACTGATATAGGCAATTATCGCCCTATTAGTTTGTTGCCCTCACTATACAAACTCTTCTCTTCAATAATCGAAAAGAGGATTAGAAAAAGTATTGAAGAACACCAACCAATAGAGCAAGCTGGTTTTAGACGTGGTTTTTCTACTATAGATCATATACACGCAATAGATCAAATTATCGAAAAGTATAATGAATACCAGAGACCACTCTATGTAGTATTCATCGATTACCAGAAAACCTTCGACACAATCCGACATTTTTCTATATGGGTTGCTCTAAGCTTACAGCACGTTGAACATAAATAATAAAGTATCTATACAACAACTGTACAAGTAGAGTTAAACTTGAAACGACAGAACCACTGATACCCATAAAGAGAGGTGTAAGGCAAGGTGACTCACTTTCTCCTAAAATTTTTATAGCTGTACTAGAGATGGTCATCAATAAACTAAACTGGGATAGAAAAGGGCTGAACATAAACGGTAAATTCATCAGCCATCTGAGATTTGCCGATGATATTATTTTACTATCCGAATGTGCTAAAGAGATGGAGTCAATGTTACTCTCACTGAAAACTATGAGTTACGAAGTAGGATTAGTAATGAATCTGAGCAAAACAAAAATTATGACCAACAGCACAAAACACCCTATACATCTCGAACAAAAACCATTGGAATACGTGGATAGTTACATTTACCTCGGCAAACAAATCTCTTTTAATAAGCAAAACAATGAATTGGAAGTTGAAAGAAGAATTTCTGGTGCATGGATGGAAAAAATTCTGGAGCGTTAAATACTAAATCACAAAAACTGCAACTGCAAAGTTGACTTACGTTACCCAACACTTAATGCCTCAAAAATGCAGAAAGTGGGGAAACAAGTGTCTTAACACTAGGTTTCTATGGTTCCTGCTGTTCCCTTTGCCCACCCTACTATGTGCAGGATAAAGCGACAATCGATAATAATAGTAATAGTAAATGTGAACTATAATCAATACCTGGAAGTGGTCAAAACTACAAATATAACGACACGATATATCTACGATGGTGTTGTATCACAATGACTTCTTAACAAATAAATATTTTAAAAACGAGATAGAAATAAAGTATACTAATAAATTTATTGAATTGGTATCCAGCCTATCAAACGCTAATAAATTTAAGCCTCCTATGCTAGTATATGCATGTTAAACAATTCTTTAAAAAAATATATTTCATGATTCTCCAATTTCTCCATTTCTTCATTAAAGGTGTTTTTTCAACGGAAATGATTAATTAAAGAACCCATTTCATGTATACTAAAAATCGATGCTGTTTACAAGTAACGTCATCCATCAGGACCGAATGATTAATTACTAATACATTATGGAATCCATTCAAGCATCCATTTGGGTAATATTAGCTGCTAATACGTTGTTTTAATATAACGAAAATGAGATTTCTTTAGAAATAATGAAATATGAAACCGTTTTTAATGGTTTCTTGGTAAGAGGAAGTGAGAGAATGTTTATATGTTTATTTTAGTTAGGCCTGTTTTCTTTGAAATTATGATTTCAAAAGAAGACCTTTGACAACCTTTGAAAGAAATTTAAGTATTTTATTAGCTTTTACAAAGTCCGATTGCAACTTAGGATATTAATTTGCATTTAGTGACTTTTTATTTAGAACTTTGGATCTAAAACAAGTTATTGCTTTTAAATATGTATAAGAATAGCCATTTTGGCGCAATAGTTACTTTCATTAGCAATATAAATGGGTTCATCGACGTTGATTTCACTACTGAAAACTCAAAGCATCGAATTTTGGTGGAAATCAGGAAGTGTCTTGATAGGTTCACCTGCTTACAATAGTACTAAGTCATGCCATAAATATTGTTACAGAAAAAAATTACTGTACTTAATGTTTACTACTATTAAAGATATTTTTTTAATATAATAATAAAACCGTTAAAAGAACAAAGCTTAATCGATAATAGTCACCATTAACAATAATAGTCTTGTAAACATTAAGGTCGATTTTCAATAACAGCACGTACTATTTCTATGAGAAAATTCTTCACTGCTTATTGTATGACTATTTTAGAGACGAATTATCATGATGTTTAGAGCAAGCCAGCTCTTTTATCAGCTCTCTAAGCAAATCATAAATCATAACTAAATGGATTAAGATCAGGACTAGATGACGGCTAACCTTCAACCTTGGTGAAGTCTAGAACGTTCATTTCTAACCAAAATTAGGTGGGTCTTACCGAAAGCACCATTTTTGGTTATAGAATTTTGAATATTGAAAGTTGTTAAAGGGCTTAGCTAACTTCTCAAGAATGTATATCTTGATATTCATGTGCTGGCGTTTTAACATCTATTTCATAAAAATAAATTCAGGTCTATATTTTAGAATTGACGTACCAATTAACTAAGTTGACTAATTAAAAAGGAGAAGCTGTCTTTATTTCTGGTAATTTCTTTTTATAATATTAAATATAACATTACCAGAAAACAACTTAAAACTTTCACAGTTTTAATTATTTTGAAGTCTAAAATCTATCATACCAGATAGCGAAGTGTTTGGAAGTTCCCAAAAATTAATTTTCTATTACTCAAATGCAGGTAAATAATCCGCTTAAAGTTTTATTTAACGTATGTAAAATTAGCAGGCCAATATTATTAGTTACCATGTAATTGTATTTCCTTTTTAACCATAAAATGTATGGAACAACTAAATTATACTGAGGACCGTCGTGGCGCAGAGGCGCAACGTCTGCCTGTAACGCGGCTAACGACGACGGTTTCTGGGTTCGATCCCCAGTCGGGGAAGATGGATTTTTCTATTTCCATTTTCTTCGCTCTGGCAACTAAGGCAAAGCGCGGCGTTGAGTTCCGCCACTCAACACGCAATGCCTCGAAAACGGCGGAAAGTGGGGACGGAGTAAGCAGGGACTAAGTAACGGAGTGTCTTAACACTAGGTTCTAATAGTTCCTGCAGTTCCCTCTGCCTACCCTGCCATGTGCGGGATAAAAGCGTGAAGCTAAAAAAAAAAAAAAAAAAAAAAAAAACTAAATTATACTAAATTATAGCACGGTTAGTTCAAATTGTTATCTTAAAACGTGTTAAATTATAGTTCTAGTGTAAAATGTAGTAAATGGCCCTTTATTAAAGGAGTACAAGTGTATCGTATGGCTTGAATTATCTTAATAAATATTGTTTTTTTTGTTACACAAGGCTGGTAAGGGAGAAAGAAAGTATAAATAAGTAAGCAATGACATATCACAGGGTTCCCAGCTTGAATTGAAAGCATTGAGTGGAGTGTCTTAACATTATATTCGAAAAATTTAAAAATATTGAACTTTACAGGTTGTGATCCTACAATTCTTGGCTATGCTAAGCACTTTAACTAATTCAACTTTACTAAACTTTCAGTTCTAATATATCAGTCGGTTATATATCGATATAGAGGAAATGTACAGCTACTTTGTACGTCACAAACACGGAACATTAGTTAAAATAAATTCCTGAACTGATTTCAATTTTAAATCAGTAAAATTTATACGATATAACTGAATGCGTCATATGTAGCGTTTAAGAATGACCCATAAACGCCCAACATCAATAAAAATTTGTCTTAATTACAATTGGTCAATCGGTCGAATCGAGTAAGATTTTGGATAACAAAATTTAAATTACAATATATACAAAAAGCTTAACTTTATATTGACATGTCAAAACTTCTCTAGCTTTGTAGGTAGTTTCACATATATACCTTCACGCTTTCGGTCGTCGCCTCTGACGACGACGCATTTGCAACGTGCATTTATAGCGATGACTAATAGCAAAATTGTAACTAACGAAATTTTATGCTTCGTGCAGAATAAAATAGACCTTATTGATGAGGTCAGTATAGTGTAAATTTGTGTGACAAATTTCTCAGAAAGTGAGATAGAAGATGGCAAAGTGGTTGCGTGTGAGCATATAAAAAGTGCTTGATAATTAGAAAAGGCGAAGATAAATCTAAGAAATATTTAAACCGATTACCATTTATTTCGTTCGACCATGTGGATGTCACAAGTTTAATAGAATATGGCAAGTCTTAAGCTGGAGATGCAAATAATTTAGGATACGTTTAAGGTATATCAAATTTTTAAAAATACAGTTGTTAACGAACCAGTTTTGAATAACACGTGTCATGAGGAAGCGAGAAAACATGAAAAAGTCATGGTCACGGCCATTCCTAAGACGCCTTCCCAAGTACAGTTACATCGTAAAACATCACATATATCTATCTATCACATAGGCTATCATTACTCTGACGTAAATCAATTTTTCGAAATACGGCTATAATAGATTGCTCAAATGACAGACAAATGACAAAGTCTCCTAAATCTTGATAACAATCGACAATTGTTAATATTAAATGTTTACATGCCCACAGATTCTGAAGAATTTTTTTGTGAATTTACTACTATTCTTGCGAATATAAAGGCTATTATTGATGACAGTGAAATTGAAAATGTGTTTGTGCTCGGTTATTTCAACGCGCATTGTGAGTCTCGTTTTGGTGAGTAGCTTATGTCGTTTCGTGCAGAGCATTCTTTAATCTGTGTGGATTACTCGAAGTTGGGTACGTGCTCGGGCTCTTACACTTATGTGAGTGACGCTAGTGGTGTAACTAGATGGTTAGATCACTGTATAGGAACTGTGGCAGCACACAACACAGTTGAATCCGTGACCGTTAACTATGACATAGGATGGTCAGATCACTGTCCTCTTCTTATTGCTTGTGATCTCAATATAGTTGTAAGTAAAGTTAGTAATAACATTCATAAAAAATCTCCAAATAAAATTATATGGGGTCGACGAAGTCAAAGCCAAATAAAGTTATATAATTAAAGAGCATCCGAACTAAGTTTTGTTCCTCCTCGTTGGAATAGTGATCAAAAAACGAAACAGGTGGTAGGGTGGAACTACCACGTAAAAGATTCTCATAAAGCGGCTAGATTTAATTATTTGTGTTCGCAGTTAGGAAGTAAGCCTACTAGTGGTTGACTGTATACAAATATGATAAATAGCCGGAAAACTTTTAGAAATAAATTAAAATGGTGTCAAATTAAAATGGATATTTTGGCTACCCACAAAAGAAATAAAAATTTTTAAAAGTTTAGGCAGTCTACTAAAGTTTATAAAGTAAGTGCACAGCTTCCTCAGCATGTAGAAGGTTCACATAATACTACCAAAATAGCGAATATGTTTGCAAATGTTTTCAATACTAAGCCTTTACACATAATAATAAATACAAAAATAACCCTTTATCAGATAACGAGATTTTTTTGAATTTACACCTAAAGACATACTAAAGTTTAT
>JAZFAU010000287.1:0-247500 GCA_037178615.1 Dione vanillae | reverse complement strand
AAAGAACTTATTATGTGAACGTAAAATTGTTTGTTAATAATTAATAATTAAACAAAAAAAGTTTAAATATACCATTTAAACTATGATCAAATATATATCGTAATATCTTCTAATTAAGCATAAGCACAGGCATCAGGTATTATTAATACAATGTAATACAAATTATTGTGATGACATCCCCAATCCCGATTAATAGATCAAATAGCTTAGCGTAGTTATTTACATGCGAGACACCGCGCATTCATAGGATAATTAGATTGTTAATTACTTGAATATGTACAGTATTAAGGAAATTATGTACAATTTAAATAAATATATTTAATTAAATAAGAAACACTGTAAATTATTTACAACTGTTTGGACAAAAGAAAGAAAGCAAGATTTTTTTAATAAATTTTTATAATACTTTGAAAACGTGGAAATCTGAGAACAGAGTGTCTTAACACTAGGTTCCTGTGGTTTCCTCTGCCTGCCCTGCTATAAGCAGGATTGAGCGTGAAGAAAACGAAATTCTACATTTTTGTTTGTGTCCATTTTAGAGACAGTTTATGTCGCTCGCCCTTTCTTAAAGTATTCGTCCAGATGATTTGCTAGTTTTCTTATTACGTCTTCATCACTTCAGGTAAAAGCTAGTTTAGTATTGTGTTATATAATATAAACCACGGAACTCTCACTTTCCCGACAAATATATCGGCTCATAGCGTCTCTTAAGCTTCCTTTATGTTATCTCATTAATGACAGAGGGTGATGCGCTGCCGCTTTTGACGGTCTGAAAGATCACTAGACAAGAGAGAATCCATATTCTCTCCTAAGAAGGTCTGTGTGTGTATGGACCAAATATAGTGTTAGGGGAAACCGTTACGGTGGAAATATTTTCCGTTTATTATGACCTTCGTATGACCATCATTATTTTTACACTAACATGGTCCATTAGAGCTTGTTCACGAAAAACGTATACTAGAATGAAATCATCGCGCCTCTATTACAATTAAAAGTGAGCTATCAGATCACTATTGGGAACAGTTTATCAATTGATTTGAGTAATGTTGGTGGAAGACTCAAAAATGTATTCTTCCAAGTTACACTTCTAGTTAAAAACAGTCCTTAAAAGATCTCATTTTATATTATACTAGTCGGGTATAGTAGACAGAGAGGAGGCCTAGAAGACACTCAGTTTTGATCTTTTTGTCCAATTTTAAGGACATCTTATGTTTAATGGAAAATTTACGGTTGTTTTATTTTTGTTAGCCAAGCACAGCTGTAAATGTGCAGCCAGAAGCACAATTTTAATTACGGCAAATAAGAAAAACATACATCAAAAGTATACTTTTTATCTTATATATTTTCATTTAGTCATAAACGAGGACCGTCGTAGCGCAGAAATGCAACGTCTGCCTGGAACGCGACGGTTTCTGGGTTCGATCCCCAGTCGGAGAAGATGGATTTTTCTATTTCATCACTTTCTTCGCTCTGGCAAACAAGGCAAAACGCGGCGTTGAGTTCCGCCACTCATCAAGCTATGCTTTAAAAAAAGGCGGAAAGCGGGGACGGAGAAAGCAGGGACTAAGCAACGGAGTGTCTTAACACCAGGTTGGCACAGTCCCTGCAGTTTCCTCTGCCTACCCTGCCTTGTGCGGGATAAAGCGTGAAACAAAAAAAAAAAGAAAAAAAAATAGTCATAAAAGAAAAAGAAAGTTACTTAAGAGAAAATAAATTCTTGTTTTTATAAAAGCTTCACAAATATGGGACAAGGAAAATTCGACAGTTGTCAAAAAATACAAAACAATCAACCAAATTATCAAAGTTGCCGTTCAAATTAATTTGCCTGACTGAATTTGCATCATTAATACCAAACAAATATAAAGTTCGACATAATATATTAGTAATAAGTGTTTCTTCGTAATGCCATAACAAAGTATTAAGTAAGCTTCGATGATTGATGATCGAAACATTGCGTTGGGAGGAAAAAGTGAAAAAAATGGGCGCTTGAAGCCATTGTGTTGGTATGTGAGGGGGCTAAATGCTACGCTTTGTGTTTTCTTGGAATATTTTTTCTAAATTTTAGATGGAGCTGGAGTATAAAATCTTTTATTTCATACTCTTTCCTCATATTTATTCCTGTATAGTGGAGATTTTATTACTTTTATAGCAAGTATTGTGTAGGCAGAGGATTTTCGAGATACTATATGAGAAGCGTAACTCAACGCCGCTTTAAAGCAAGGTTTTGTCTACCAGAACGTAGAAATAGATATATTATGCTATGAATCAAAAGAGGACCGTCGTGGCGCAGAGACGTAAGCGTCTGCCTGTAAATGCGACGGTTTGTGGGTTCGATTCCCACTCAGATGATTTTGACATTTTTCTATTTCCATTTTCTTCGCTCTAGAAACTGGGCAAAGCACGGCTTTAAGTTCCGCCACTCAACACGCACTGCCTCGAAAATGATGGAAAGCGGGGACGGAGAAAGCAATGTAGTGTCTTAACACTAGGTTCAAATGGTCCCTGCAGTTCCTTCTGCCATGTACGGGATAAAGCGTGAAGCTAAAAAAAATCAAATAATACATAAATTAAAATGGAAATCAAATCCATAATCTTACTGGCTGTGTTATTCACATTTCTATATTTAGATAAAAGTTAATAGGATATAGAATTAGTAAGGAATATTTGTTCTAGATTCTCTATCCGTGGATGAACAATGGCAAAACAAAAAATATTTAAACATTTTCTTCATAGTCTTGTTAGATAATTAAACGAATAAGTATATTTCGTATATATTTCCCTGGATTAACACAGTACATATTTTTACCTTATGTACATATATAAAACACTGTTATCTTTATAAATGATATAAACATGAAAGTTATTTGATCTGCCAGTCTGTTACGCTTCCACGCCTACGCTATCATTATTAGTACAGCTATCATTGAAAAAGGATATAGGCTGTCTTTAATCTAAAGAAAAGATGTCAAATAAGTTGAAATGGTAAATAAAAAAGTCGTTTTTAAGTATGCAGTTGGGTCATCTGTAAAAAATGTAATTTATTAAACATTTTTTGTCTGTATTTCTGGTTATTCGTACGTTAATCACGCAAAAATTTAGGAAAACAAGGTTCAAGGGCCCTAGTTATATATACATAATTCTACTACATAAGCAAAAGCTATTATAATATATGAAATATGTATAATTCGCGCCCTATCCATCAAATAGCAATGAACGGTGTGTGAAATTGTAATGGAACATTAGGCTTAGCCGAGCGATTGCAACATCATCACTATAATACGATTCGGATGAATGCCCCTGAATTTCCTATGATTTCATCTATATATTGTATGTGTAAAGTCTAATTCCGGCAACTTTATTTAACTAGAAGTTTTATAGTTATACAGTGTAGCGTTTAGTTCCAGCACTCAATACACAATATTACAAAATGGGGCGAAAAGTAGAAAAAAGAGTGTCTTAACACTAACTCCCTTCTGTCTACGATACTATAAGCAGGAAATAAAGTAAGCTTAAAACGTTAATCTTCGTGTTTTAGTTGTTCCTAGAGAAATTTCGGCATATAAAAATTCTTGTCGAAATACCTGGAAGTAGCCTATTTGCCCACTCCAATCAGGCAAAAAGTACAAAATGAAAAAAATACTTTTTGTGTTTTACTATCGTGTACATAGCAATATGCTCTAAACCAAGAGAGTTATTGTAAACTAGCTGTTGCCCGCGGCTCTGCTCGTGATTTTTAAATGTATTCTGCTCATTATATTTTTTAGTGGTACGCCCGAGTTAAAGTATCTTGTTAATTTGCAACGTTTACCTACACAATCTTGATAATGCTAGGTTCTAAATACTAATATTGTGTTTTGGTTTGGACCAACGTTACTCATTTAAATTATTGTGAAAATGGAATTATTATGACGTAACTGTTTATGAACCTGAAATAAATGATTTTATATGTTTTTCTTTAGTTTATTATATTGTGCAATGTATATTTTTTAATTACATTTAAAGGTGTATTTGGTAATCTGGTACAACACAATAAAGTAAGATTTTGAATATCTATTTATGCAACCGTCACAAAACGAAGGGCATAAAAGCTTAATATTCACGTAACAGCTTTAATTTTCATTTAACTTTTCAGCTTCGATTTAATTTCAAAACTGACAGTGTTTCTTAGAAGCTTATCCTCCCTTTTTCATCCCCGTTAAGGCACAATTTCCAAAAATCCTTAATGCGTAACCTTATCAATATTTGTTAAGAAATTAAGTATAAATAATTTATACTTAATTTCTTAACAAATATTGATCTTAATCGAATTAGCTACAAAACTGACAAACATATAAAATTTGGAACCGTTGGAACCGTTTTAAATGATTTCTTGAAGTATTTTTGTCTATATACAATATCTAACTATGACTGTCGTTCTTGGCGGAAAACAAAAAAATGGAGTGTCTTAACACTAGCAGTTCTCTGCTTACTTTATTATATATAGTTAAAAATGGAAATATTTCTATACAAATATTTTTATATGAATATTTCCATTTACTAATTAACTGAAAAATGTAATAAAATTATATAATTTTAATGTATCAATTACGTTTTTGTGTAATCTCTTAAGCCTAGCTTGAGTTATACCTACAAGAACTTAAGTAGCCATTAACGCAAAAAGCTCATAAACTTAATGTGGAGCGGCATAAATCTTTTTTAACAATTTTATTAAAGTAATAACAAGAAATTTATCTAAAATAAGAGAGCTTCGTATTAATTAACGAAGTTAAATTTTTAAAGAGCTATTTTATAAAAAAATATATTATTATATTTTAAATAAAACAATTTAAACGGATTTATCGCGTATATTAACATTTTTTGTGAACCCCGACGTTTCGAACACTTTGCAGTAGTCCGTGGTCACGGGTAGACTGAGGTGGCATTCGTCTGTCATTTGATATAATTATTATTACAAACTACCGCCAACGGTCCCTGAGTTGCCTCGCGTACTGCCCTGAATTCCTGCAGGATGAGCTAACTGTATCCTGCCCTCTGGTGTGGTGTGTTTGGGACTTTGAGGAGATAGCTCTTAGCACTGCACCTTGTCTACCTAGAATATATAAGCGGTAGGTAGATGATACTTTTACCATTCTACCTACGGACAACATTAATATATTCCTAAACCATCTTAATTCTATTAATGACAATATAAAATTTACATATACATATTATAATGTAGTTTGATATAATAATTATATCAAATGACAGACGAATGCCACCTCAGTCTACCCGTGACCACGGACTACTGCAAAGTGTTCGAAACGTCGGGTTTCACAAAAAATGTGGAGCGGCATACGCAATAAATCCGTTTAAATTGTTTTATTAAAAATGTATAAAAATCGCGAAAATCAAAGAACTTATTAATATTATTATAGTATAAATATAAACCACTGTTGGGACGTAGTTTTTTAATCATGTGCTAACATTAATATTTTTCTTAATTTTTATATATAAAAATAAGGTAAAATTAGGTGAATGATTATCGCTTCGTAGTTTTATTTTAGTTGTATAACAGTATATAAGTATAATTAATAAGTAATTTTAGCGGTTTCTACAAATTTTCGCGATTTGTACATATTTTTGATCAAATAATTTAATCTCAAGAATTAACATGATTGTATGAAACGTTTCGAATACTTTGCAATGATCCATAGTGTCTGTCACAGAAAACGTTTAATCTATTTACTTAAGATATTTATTTAATTACTTAGTAGTAAAAGGTAGCCAATGTGCTTAGAAACTTATTGTGGTTGATAATAAAATCCGAAGTCAATAAATTATTCCATAAATAATTTAACGTTTACAGTTAGATACTATGCCTCTGCTGCGCCACGACGGTCCTAAGTATGAATAAATGAATATTTTTCTATAAAATTTACCCTAGAATTAGTATCAAAACGGATTTTTACAAAATGTTACAAAAACCTATATTAATAAAATCCAAACATCCACAAGCAAAACTCTAACTTATATACACAACTATGAAAATCAAGTGACGATTTCCGCCTATAATTTATACATGGTCCCCGCTTTGCTGCCATTGTTCATTTCGGCCAGCAGTATCGCGCTCGCGGACAAATAGCGTCATTTGTCTTGTTTTTTGTAGGCCACGTTGTGCGATACACAGTGGTGGTAACGTTGAAAATCAAATCAAAAAATCCTTAATTAAAGAAAAAAAGAAGTTTACATACATTGGTTTTAAGGTATATACAGCATTGAAAAAAAATGACAATTGATCTATGACGTGTGATGAATCTTCACGAATCTTCACGCTCATTAGCCTCTTTATACATGCTCTCCGAGGAGTGCTCATGCTTTTACCGTGAATTTCTTTCAGTATCTTCGGTACTGTGTTTTCGAAAGTCAACCGAGGTCTCCCCCTACCTCTCTTACCAAATGATGTTTTCTTACTTATATCCACTCTCTGGATTTATTCTTAATAACAGAATATAAATTGAAAAAATTCAACATAAGTTCAATTTAAATAGTTCGCTACTCATTGGCATCCAACACCTTGTCATCTAATCGGGAATAATTGTATTTTATTTTTATGTCTCAAATGATCTAAATAAAACTGTAGTTTTAAGTGTTTTTAATTTCAATATTAAGAACGAATACTAGTAAAATTAATAAACGGTAATGATTTTAATGTGGTAAAGAAAATCTGTTGAAAAACAGAAAATGTAGTGTCTGAACACTTGAAAACTGTTAAATGCGGGATAAAACGTGAAACTAAAAAAAAAACAATATTAATAACTTTTTATATGATTTATTATTGCACCGTGGAACCTCAAAAATGCATAAAAAATTAAGTGATTATTTTTTGAATAGTTCTCATATCATTTTAAGGTTCCGTACATTCCACAATATGTATGCGTAGGAAACAATGTAAAGGCTTTTGAGTGTCGCATCGCCATGAATATGCATTGATATGTATCGAAGTGTCTACATACGTTAGTTTAGATAACAATGTGCGGCTCACGCAGCTTTTTGTACGTGATAAGGGAATTTGGTTTATATACTACTAGGGTATTAGTTCTGCTGTTTTTCGTTTCTTTTTTCAGATTTGCACTTTATCTCTCAAAAACGGAGAGCAGTGACCCTAGTGTATAGATTCTCTGTTCTCCGTTTCATACTCAAATTTGAAACATTATAAGCTTAGGGACGAAATTCAACACTGCTTTTTTTGTCACTAGTGATTGTGAGAATAGATTTTAAATAATATTTTCAATATAACATAGCAGCATTCTAAGTTTTAGCGTAGAGGATTAATATAGTGATTTACACCTTAATGGTTCAAGATTTCTCTCAAGAGAGAGATTTTTGAGCCGATTGCCTTAACACCAAGTTTTCTTTGCCTACACTGTTTTCTTTTAAAACATTTTCCAATGAGAAGAACCAGTTATTAAGACTCTGAGTTTTACATATTCTACTAATCATTACTAGCTATTGCATGTAGAATGGCATAATTCAACGCTTGTGCTCTTTCCAGAGCGAGAAATATTTTCCTTCCCCTAAATAAGAGTTCCACAGCCTTCTTCCTCTCATTTACAATCAAACGCAGTGCCACTATGCACCACAAAGTAAAGCTTAATTTAAATATAGATTTAGATATTTATAATACGTAGTACTGAAGTAGAATATAATCGGCTTATTCTATATCATAAGTCTGTTAACCCTCCAATGTTCGAATTAAAGCATTCACGATTACCTCGTTTATTCAAATCGCTTCATCCCCTTAACGCAAATAACGTCAATACAAATAGAATGTATTTTTACATTGAGCCCCTACAAAATTTGCATAAAATGTTTGTATGAAAATATATATCGCTTTGCCCCATAGTGGTAAAAGAAGTGGTTGTAGGTTTGAGTCTCATATTGTTAATATAAAGGGCATAAATTATTTTTTGTGTTAGTTTAAAGTGTTTTTGTGGAAGTACTTTTAATGCGAACTAAATGAAGATCAACGTCAAAAATAACATAGTTATAATTATTAAGTAAATCACAGGACAAAGCGCGGCGTTGAGTTCCGTTACTCAACAAAATATCTCAAAATTGGGAGGAAAGTGGAGGATGGAGTGTTTAACACTAGGTTCCCTCTGTCAACCCTGCTATACCTATGCAGGAAATAGGGTGAAACATATTTTTTTATATTGGTATATACAATATATAACATATATAAACATTTATGATATATGTTTATATAGATTATCTTCATTTTATCCAGATAAATGTATAAAAGTTTTAACACTAAAAATAGTAAAAAAACACTTCAAGAAAAATAAAAATTTTAATTAAGCGGGATTCAAACCTGCCATAACAACTTGGGAACCGTCCAAAGGGAATTTGTCCTTTGGACAATTTGAAATTTTCTAAGCGGGTTCAAATCCCGCTTCTTTATAAGTTTTATATGTTTTCTTTAAGTATATTTTCTAACCTTAATGTGGTACTCTTAAAAAATCAGAATAAGTTCCACCATTCAACACACAAAATCTCAAATCCTATGGTAATATGCCTAAAGTAGTTTTTTAGGATATTACTAAAGGTAATTTTAAAAAAGATATCACTTAATCTTCTAGTCCAAGGCAATGCAAATAAATGTCCACAAATATTTATTTGACCTGAATCGATTGTCACAAATGGTTTAAACTTGTTACGATTTGCCGCCTGAGCGGTGAGCGTGACAGGTCGCCGTTAATGGAGTGCTAGAAACTTCCTCGCTTTATAAGTGTACTAGGCATGTCTTGTATTGAATATTTAAACATAGTTATAATTTTTTTTTCTTTCTCTGATATTTTCTTTATAGGCTATTATCTAATTTTTTCACTGACTTTTGGACTGTATTGGAATAGAAATCATAAAGAAAATTTCATATAACATACGATATAAAAAGAGAACTAATTATTGTATATTTTTATTATACATTGGTTATATATATATATATATATATATATATATATATATATATATATATATATATATATATATATATATATATATATATATATATATATATATATATATATATATATATATATATATATATATATATATATATATATATATATATATATATATATATATATATATATATATATATATATATATATATATATATATATATATATATATATATATATATATATACATCGAAATCCTTATAATTAATTGGCCTTGGAACTGTCGTATATCCCATTACTGTCTCTTATTTGTACTAATTAATTAAACGATATCTTATTACTTAAATAAGGTAACATTTTCAACTGGTATGGAGACACGTATAGAGCAAAGTGGCTTATTAAAAGACGTTATGTAAGATATATAAGATGTGAGATGAAAATCCCTACTAAAACTAATTTTAGGCAATCTTACTAGTATTACCTTCAGGAGTAGTCAAGTAGAGTGGACAGAATAGTACAAGAAATCGAAATCCATATAGGAGGCTGATTCAAAAGTTGAAAGGTGAGAGGATGGAGACGGAGACAACTTTAGACTGACATTAAAGGGAGTTTGACAAAATATTTGTTGCAAGAGACTACAGAGTATCTAGATTTAATGGAAAAAGCCAATATAACTTTTTTTTTAGATTTCATAAAAAGCTTTATCAGAAGAATTATTATAAATTTAGGAAAAGCTCCAATATTAATATCTACTGAACAAATCTTAAAAGTACAATTATCTTTTTTTCTATTAAATTGTGTTTTTGATATTTATTATAATATATATCTTTACTCAATGTAGTATTACAATTAATATATATTAAAAATATAAATATATGTATGCGTTAGGTTAAGTGCAGTGTGGGATACTGCTTTTAACCTAATCTAGGTTAAAAAGGTGTTTATGCATTTGAAAGAAAATATAACAAAGACTAAATTACTCGTATACGTAATTTACTGTTTTTTAAAGATATCATTGTAAAAAAGATCACGTGGTAATTTTAAAAAGAAATAAGTAAAATAAATTTTCCTTCCGACCAACGCGCCCCATAAATGTTCCCTCTCTATATATCAAACAGTGTCAAAAATGCCATAACACCAGTTATTTCAACTGTCAGGGAGGGGCCCAAAGATATACGGCACTACCCTAAAATCTATAAAGAACCTTTCTAACCTATGTTTTTGTCATCTTAACATTCAATTGTTCTCCCAAAAGTCTGTGTAAAAAATGATTGCTGTTAACAAATTGAATGGAATGGAAAATATATTGTTATTTTTAAGTTAATAATAAATAAATAAAAATATCCATATTTTTATGATTTTTAAAGTGTTAATCCACACTGAGGATAGAAAAAATACTTAAAGAAAACATATAAAAATTTGAATGCAGCGGGACTCGAACCCGCGCCCTCCTGCACGCTGCACGGTTCGCAGGAGGGCGCGGGTTCGAGTCCCGCTGCGTTCAAATTTTTATATGTTTTCTTTAAGTATAAAAATATCCATGTTTTTATAGTTCTTAGGATTAATGTAATAATAATTACCTTGTGTTTTGATATAAGTTATCAGATATTATTTATATTTTTGTTTTATCATATCAACTAATTAATCCCCACTCGCGAGAATGGATTTCTTTATTTCCTTTTTTTTGCTCTGGCAACTAGGCTAGAGAAGCGTTTATATATAACTAACAAATCAACTATTTCTGTTTTTAATTTTTTTATGTTTTATCTTCTTATTTAAGATAGAATAGCATTTAATTATGCAAATATTATTAGTATTTCTACAATAACGTTGTTTTTTTATGGCATAGCAAACGAGAGTTTTAAATACAATACGTTTATCGTCTCCCTCAACCGAGTGTAATACCAGAGAAGTTACAGGTGAGTTGCTTGGCTTTAAGTTGGAGGTAGACACACTTTCTGACGGTATTCCCGGAAATACTGCCACCATCAAGCTTTTCCACAGTTGTGTAGTCCGAAATTTTCACGCATATTCACGGCAGTGAGAGTTAAGTGGTAAAACTCAACGCAGCGCATTCGGATAATTGATAATTATTTATTCACCCGAGTGGGTATAAAATCCAAAACTAAAGTGTTAATAATCACGACTATCGTTCAATCTGTACCTATTAAATGAAACGACTGATAAAAATAAATGTTATTTTTTATAATTCGTAATATTTTAAAGACATTTTAATTAAATCTTATAACAAAGCACAAACAAGTTACTTTGTAATAATAAATAACAAATAATACTTTTTACTCAAAAACCCTTGGAATAAGAGGCTTAAAAAACAGGGTCAAAAAGATATATACTTATTTTGTTATATTTATATTAAAATTTTGCAGACAGCGGGAACAAGATATTAGACTGAAAAAAAATATTCAGAACACCGAACAAAATTATGATTATATATTCAACGAAAACACTAATTTTCTTACACAAGCTCTCATTTTCATCGGTCTTGAAGGAACTTTTTTATTTCCTTTAGTAATTTCGTTTACTTTTTTATATAACAAAGTAATAAAAAGATAGATATTTAAGTTTCTCTTTTTAATTCCATAAAATAATATAAATCAGTCTCATGGAAAAGCCACCTGACCTCTGTGCCCTTAATTTAAAGTACTTTAATTAAAAACAAAAATTTCGAAAGCAATTTACCTCCGATCCTGGATTAGATATTCACTGAAGTAATAAAACACTACTTAATAAGTAATTTTAATTAACATTAAAATATGAAACCCAAGGCAAAAGTGTTTTATTAGAGCTGTTGAGATGATTTTGATTCTGACATGTATATAAATACTGAATAATAATATAAAATATTCAACATTAAATTTGGTAGAAAAGTATATTTATTTTTTATGTCTATTCTTAAAAAGAGTTAAATAAAACTTAAAAAAAAATGCTTGAAGGTGCGGGTTCAAATCCCGCTGTGTTCAAATTTTTATATATCTTCTTTAAGTATTTTCTCTATCCATAGTGTCTCTCGTCTATCATAAAAATACTAAGTTCTTTAATCTGGCTCCCCTTGTCTCTCCTATATGCGGGAAATACCGTTATTACAAAAAATAACAATAACGTTACTAACCAGGCCAAGTGTGATAAAAGTATCAAACTACGACCTGGTAGAAAACCAAACAAAAGCCTCAATATATAAAGGCAACAATCATTTATATCTTGTGGATATTTGTTCAGCAACAGGTTATGGACTGTTCAGAGTTGATCACGGAGATGACGAATAGAAGGAAAACGCCTGCTTGCTTTTGTAGACAAGCTTAATCTGTTTTTATTTTATTATTTCTGATATATGAGGACTGGAGGAGGAGGATGTTTCTATTTCCATTTTTTTCGCTATGGACACTAGGCAAGGCGCGGCATTGAGTTCCACCACTCAACACGCAATGTCTCGAAAAACGCCGAAAGCGGGGACGGAGAAAGAAGGGACTAAGCAACGGAGTGTCTTAACACTAGGTCCCTATGATTCCTGCAGTTCCCTCTGCCTATCCTGCCATGTGCGGGATAAAGCGTGAAGCTGAAAAAAAAAAGAAAAGTAATTAGAATAAGATAAGAAACTGAAACTTTCTGCAAACAGTTTCTCTAAAAACAAAACGAATCAATTCGAGACTGAGATTGGTTTCAAAATACTCTTTAGCGCGACTTAAGTCTAATAGATCCGGATGAGACGACTCGTCTTCGTATTTTATTTGTTACTGCTCCCTTATTAAGGAGTGGGATTTGTAGAGAGTTTAGTAAAGGATATTTTTAGTGTGTCTCAAAATATGTTGACTGTTTTCAGGTCCTTAGAATTGAAAATATAGAAAAAATTAGCTTCACACTGTATTCTACATAAAGCAGGGTAGGTTAACTAAGCGAACTTCTGTATTAGCTCTGACCTTCCTAGGCGAACTAAGTGTCAAGATAATTGTAGCAATTATTCTACGTTTAAAGAGATTAATAATACGACGTTATTTAAACTCAAGAACGTGTATTAAGCATGTACATTAAGCAATACAATTAGCAATAATAAAGCATAGATGAGAAGCGAGAACAGAGATAGTCACTAGTAGCTAATAGCGCGGTAAGCGAGCGACTAGACCGGGCGACGCCATCCTCGCCCGTCCCCCGCGCCGATGACGCGGTCCCATTCCCCTTCGACTGTGTGCACGCGCTTGATGCGTGATGCGCTTGCGCTCGGTGCAATAATAACAAGTAGAAAACGAGTGGCGGATGGTCGCCACAGTACTCCCCCTGGTAGACCGTGACTACGGGCGATAAAATTCCGGTATCCTAACTCGTCTGCCGCTACTTGTTCGTTTGACGTCATTTTTGACCTCTGCTGGAACGTTTGCCTCCTTCGCCAGGTATGCCGGTTTCAGTCTGTCGATTGCCACTGTGACTGTCTTAGCGTTCATATCCAAGGTGAAGTACTTCGGTTGACGATTAATGACCTTGTAGGGTCCAGCATATGGAGATTCTAGTGCTCCTCTCAATCTATCTTGCCGCACGAAGACTTGGGAGGCTGTGTGAAGATCCCGAGGAATGTAGAATGTGGACGTGTTGTGCCAGGTGGTGGGACGAGGAGATAGCTTCGCCATGTACGCGCGCAGACGTGTCGCGTACTGGGTGACGTCGCCTATCTTGTCCTCGTTGCTCGAGCCGAAGAACTGACCAGGTAGGCGAAAGGGTTCGCCATACACTAGTTCGGCCGATGATGCTTGAATGTCTTCTTTCCAGGCACTACGCATGCCTAGAAGTACTAGTGGGAGCGCCTCCGTCCACTGTGAACCAGGAGAATAGCACATTATTGCTGCCTTTAATTGGCGATGAAGACGCTCGACGATACCGTTGGCTGCAGGGTGATAAGCGGTAGTACGCAAATGGCGCGCACCAACCAAGGCCGTGAGAGCCTGGAAAAGGTTACTTTCGAACTGGCGACCACGATCTGTAGTCACCCGCTCTGGGCAGCCGAACCTGGCGATCCAGCCAGATACGAGAGCGGCAGCACAGGTCTCGGCGGCGATGTCCCGGAGAGGATACGCTTCAGGCCATCGCGTAAACCTGTCGATCACGGTAAGGCAGTACCTGTAATCATAAGACAGAGGTAATGGTCCTACGATGTCGAGGTGTATGTGAGAGAACCTCGAGGAAGGTACGGGAAAAGGAGATAGAGGAGAGGTAGTGTGACGGAAAACTTTGGATTTTTGGCAATTTAGGCATTGCCTAGCCCACTCTCTACAATTTTTGCGAATCCCTGGCCAAACAAATCTTTGTGTCACCAGTCGCACTGTAGCTGACGTTCCTGGATGATGCAGGTTGTGTAGCACATCAAAGACTTGCTTGCGGAATGCAGGTGTCACGTACGGTCGAGGTGTAGGCAGAGAAGTGTCGCAATAAACTGGTATGTTGCTGACGTCAGTACTCAGTTTCTGTAGTCGCAAGGTGGTGCCGTATTTAAGAAGTTCCAGTAGTTCTGGGTCATTTTCTTGCAACTGTGCAAGCAACTGGTAATCAATTGTAGCGCTAACTACTTCGATGCGCGATAATGCATCAGCTACGACGTTGTCCCGACCAGATATGAATTTAATATCCGTAGTAAATTGTGCAATGAAGTCGAGGTACCTGAATTGTCTGGGTGAACATTTGTCTCTATTGAGCGAAAAAGCAAAGGTGAGTGGCTTGTGGTCAGTAAACACAGTGAAAGTTCTTGCTTCGACCATATGACGGAAATATTTAATAGCCTCGTAAACTGCCAGTAGTTCTCTGTCATACGGACTGTACTTCTTTTGTGCTGAGCTAAGTTTATGAGAAAAGAAAGCCAAAGGTTGCCAGTCGTTGTTCATCTTTTGTTGCAGCACTGCTCCGATAGCCAAATCCGAAGCGTCCGTGACGATGGCGAGTTCTGCATTAGGGTCTGGGTGAGATAATAGTGTGGCCTGTGACAAGGAACGTTTACACTCTTCAAAAGCTTTCAGAATCTCTGGAGTGAGTGTGATAGGCTGTGAGCCTTTGATGTGCGAACCGGCAAGAATATTAGTAAGCGGTTCTTGAATTTTAGCGGCGTTTGAAATAAAACGCCGGTAAAAATTTACCATACCGAGGAAAGGCTGGAGCTCCTTGACTGTTTTCGGTATCGCGAAAGCCTGGATAGCTTCAACCTTTGACTCCAAAGGCTTAGTACCAGCTGCTGAAACCTGATAGCCAAGAAATGTTATCTCCGACTGCCCGAGAATACATTTTGAAGAATTTACTAGTATTCCGTATTGTTTGAGGCGCTGAAAAAGTTGTCGCAGGTGATCTTGATGCGCTTCTGGAGTAGGGGAGTAGACTAGAATATCATCGATATATCCGTAGCAAAAATCCAAACCTAGTAGAACCTCATCAATGAATCTCTGGAAGGTCTGAGCGGCATTCCTAAGCCCGAAGGTCATGTACGGAAATTCGTAAAGACCGAAGGGGGTAGTAATAGCAGTTTTCGGAATATCCGCAGGATTTACTGCTATCTGATTATATGCCTTGACCAGATCTATCAAAGAAAATATGGTACATCCTGAGAGTTGATAGGCGAAATCATGAATATGACGTATGGGGTAGCGGTCTGGAATGGTTCTGGCGTTTAGGGCACGGTAGTCGCCACATGGTCTCCATCCATCGTCTTTTTTCTTCACTAAATGTAACGCAGAAGACCAAGGACTTTGGGAGCGACGTGCTGTACCACAAGCTAGCATCGCTTCAAACTCTTTCTTCGCAGCTCCTGTGCGAATTGGATCGAGTCGTCGAGGTTTACAGGAAACGGGTGGACCCGGAGTCGTTTTTATAAAGTGCAGAGTACTGTGTTTAGGGGAAACCTGGACACCTGCGGGTCTGGTTATCTCTGGAAACTCTTTAAGTAGCGTATGGAACTCTGTCTTACCGGTAACAGCTTTGATGGAAGAGATGTCATCTATACCTTTATAGGTAGTAGCTGCAACTGACAATGTTGTCACGCCGTCGACCAACCGCTGGTTCCTGCAGTTCACGAGCAGATTGTAATGGCTCAGGAAGTCCACTCCTATAATAGGCTTCGAAACATCTGCGATGGTGAATTTCCAGCTGAAGTCTCTCCTGAGGCCCAAGTTTAACTGTAAAAATACAGGTCCGTACGTGTGAATGGTCGTATTATTTGCTGCCATTAGGTCAAATTTTGACTTAAAACAGGGCGTCTTGATCGCTGATCGTGGAAAAAACGCACAAGTCGGAGCCAGTGTCTACAAGAAACTGCATTTTTGATGCACGATCAGTAACAAATAGACGGCCTGTAGCTGAGGGGCAGTCGTGGGCCGCTACTTCCGACTGCCCTTGAAGTTTTCCGACTTGAAAGTGCAAGGCTGCTTACACTTGGCCGCTTTCGCACCAAATGTAAAGTGGTAAAAACAGTATGGATGGTTCGCTGGAGGCTGTCTAGGCTTAGAGCGGCTGCGTGAGCGGTATCTTTTATGCTGTGACTTTAAATGTGGTCTCTCTGATCGTTCGAGTCTACTGGAAAGTAAAGCCACTTGCCTGGTTAATTCCGCGATCTGCTGCATCATTTCGCTCTGGGAAGATGCTGGAGCAGAAGAGGTGCTTGCTACCTGCGGTGAGGACGGTGCGATCTCATGCACCTTGTCGGCCAACTCTGCCAGTTTGTCCTTGTCGAGGTCCATCTGCGAAGCTATTACGGTCTGGATATTCTGCGGCAACCTGCTAGACCATATGGTTAACAGAAATTCGGACGGAACGGACGGACCGGCCAAACCAGTCAGGTAACGTAAAAATTGAGATGGCTTTCTATCTCCCAACTCCTCATGCATTAACAGCTGTTTAACACGCTTCTCCTGAGATGCAGATAAACGTTTAATAAGTTCTTTTTTTAATTTTTCATATTTATCTGTTTTTGGAGGGTTAGTAATAACGTCTTTCACCTCAATTGCGTGTTGATGATCTAATTGCGCGACTAAATAGTAAAATTTAGTTTCATCACTCGTTATTCGAGATAAAACGAAATGCGATTCAACCTGCGCAAACCATAAAGCCGGCTCTTCCGGCCAAAATGGCGGAACCCGCACGCCTATTCGCAAAACTTCCTCCTTAGAATGTGCCAAGCTTAAGTCTTCCTCACTCATGGTTGATGATTAAAAAAGTAAAAAAAAAATCGTTCACCGCTTATGTCCAAACTGCTATAATTCAAACGCAGTAAACAGCCAACGCCTCTTTGATGCAATAAAATATTTCTTTGCCACGCCGACGTCGGGGTCACCAATTGTAGCAATTATTCTACGTTTAAAGAGATTAATAATACGACGTTATTTAAACTCAAGAACGTGTATTAAGCATGTACATTAAGCAATACTTAGCAATAATAATAATAATTAGCAATAATAAAGCATAGATGAGAAGCGAGAACAGAGATAGTCACTAGTAGCTAATAGCGCGGTAAGCGAGCGACTAGACCGGGCGACGCCATCCTCGCCCGTCCCCCGCGCCGATGACGCGGTCCCATTCCCCTTCGACTGTGTGCACGCGCTTGATGCGTGATGCGCTTGCGCTCGGTGCAATAATAACAAGTAGAAAACGAGTGGCGGATGGTCGCCACATACTGTCTTTTCTAATTTTCGCTCATTTTTCGAGACATTACGTCTGGAGCGAATAACTAACTATTTTTTTTTAGTTTTTGTTTGCAAAAAGGGTAAAAGACGTGCGTTTTGAACAATTTTGACTCTCAATTATATAAGTTAAAAATTTTCATTTCTCATCTCTGGCAACACAAGTAGTAAAAAATCCACCAATTAATATGTAATATATTTAAGATAAAACCACAGAGCAGAGTTTCACACTAAGTTCCTTCTTATACAAGGAAAACATTTAAAAAATATGTATATATACTTAATAATTAATTAAAATTAGTACGGATTAAAATTAATATATCACCATTGACTCTAAATTACAGTGGGGACCTCATATTGAAGGAATGGCGAATAGGCTCAGCTCAGCAGCGTTTGCTGTCAAAAAAATTAGATTGTTAACTGATTGACTGATGGGATAAGGCTCGCTTTGTCTACTTTAGTTACTTTCATAGCATTATGTCATATGGCATTTTGCTTTGGGGTAATGCAGCCTCTATTAATTCCATCTTTGTTCTGCAGAAGCGGGCTATTCGCTCAATCTATAACCTAAATCCAAAAGATTTCTTAAGATAAAAATTTAAGGAAATAAATATAATGACCGTTGCATCACAGTATATCTTTGATAATTTAATGTATGTAAAAAAAAATATTAACGATTTTACCAAAATTGGTGATGTATACAATATTAATACAAGAAACAGGCATAAACTTACCGCGCCTGTAACTAGACTAAATCGCATCTACAATTCTTTTATGGGACAGTCTGTATGCTCAATAGGATCCCAGAAAACGTCCAAGATTTTTCGATATCACAATTTAAAAAAGTTGTGAAACGACGTTTGTGTGTTAAAGGTTATTACCATATTAATGGTTTCGTAAATGATAACACACCTTGGGAATGAAATGCTCGCTCCAGTCTAGTTCAAGAGTATCGTTGTCAATAATAGGAATTGTGAAATTGTAAATATCTAGTAAATTAAAAAAATAAAAAAAGCAGATTAGATCCTGCTGAGTTTCTTACGCCGGTTCTTCTCAGGTCTGAGGCATTAACTTTAGCGAACCGGTGGTAAATTAAATTAATTATTTGACGTTCAAAAAATGAAGCTTGTACTTCTTATTTTGAATAATTTTTTTTTGACTTTTGACTTTTGAGTACCGTCGTGACGCAGAGACGCAACGTTAGCCTGTAAACGTGATTGTTGGTGAGTTCAATTCCCGTTCGAGGAAAATAGGTTATTTCATTACCATTTTTTTCACTCTAGTTATGATGTCTAGGTAAGCGCGGCGTTCAGTTCCGCCACTCAACACACAATACCTCGAAAGAAGGCGAATACATGGAACTGAGTGTTTTAAAAGTAAGTTTCCGTGTTTCCTCTCAGCCTACCCAGCTATATATAGGATAAAGCTTCCCGCTTTATCCTGCACATGGCAGGGTAGTGCAATTCTAAAAAAAAAGGAATTTTAAGATTAAAATATCTCATACCTCAAAATTATATAATTGTGATACGTTACATTATATTTTACGTAAATTCTTTGTGTACAAAACCACTTACTTATTCGTATCAGTTTGAGTGACAATTCAAGTGATGTTTCCTATTGACCTGTCTTAAATTTATGAAATATTTCAGTAAGTGATAAACAACAGTACAACATAATTATTTAATTAAGCCAAATTATAATTAATTTGTCAGACTAATTGCCGGTATGTAATACAATATATGTAAATGTAAATAGACAAGCCCATAGTGAGTATCGCGGGGATTTCCCGGGAGGTTGTCAAGCACTATTAGCGTTACAATGTATTAATATATAATGTCTATTACAAATATATACATATATATATGTATAATAATCGAACATTGTTCAATTGAAGTTACGATAGTTGTGGATACATACTACTGTTTAATTTTTTTTTCTGTACCGTCGTGGTTTTCTTAGAGTCATTTATTCTCAGAGAGGATGGATTACTTCGTTTCTATTTCATTACTTTGACACTTGCTTTGGCAGTCAATATGCAAAGCCTTGAAATATAGAAAGTGAGAGACGCAGTATTCAAACACTCGATTCTCACAATTTCTGCGGTTCTCTCTGCCTAAGAACTTTTAATTGGAACAACTACACGAGATTTATAGAAAAATTGCAAAACAATGATATACGGATGAATTATAATAATTATGTTATTATATTTTTTATAAAAAACAATAAATTATATTTTTTTATCATAACAGATTTATATATAATTTACAAAGTAAAAAAAGTGTTAAACACTCCGCTCGCTCGCTCTAGTATATAGAGATTACTTTATCTTTTTTTTAGCTTCACGCTTTATCCCGCATATTGCAGGGTAGGCAAAGGGAACCATGCAGGAATTAATGAACTGACCTGAATGAACGATGACTGAATGAACCTAGTGTTAAAACACTCTGTTGCTTATTCTTAGTGGAGAAAGCAATTCTCCATCGACGCTTTCCGTCTTTAAGGAGGCATTGCGTGTTGAGTGGCGGAACTCAACGCCGCGCTTCGCCTAGTTTCCAGAGCGAAGAAAATGGAAATAAAAAATCCATCATCCCCGAGTGGAAATCGAAACCTCAAACCTTACTTTATCATTAGTTAGTAATATATTGACCCACACATTATCATTTATATATATTCAATATGACACCACATAACACAAATCGAGTCCACTTACATTATAAAGAAATATATATAAAATATTCTTTCCTTATACTTATATGTATTTAACATGTATCAGAAGTAGTCCGTATCCGAGTCCCTCGGAGTCCAATAAGAAGATCAAATATTTGCAGCAAATAGCTTGAGACAATACTGTTGGTATGTTTTCATTTTGTGTCAATAAAGAATTATGAATTGGTTTGTTTTTCATTATTTATCTGTTGTCACAAGATTTTTCATTTGATTTTCTGCTTCAATTGATTTTTATTCTTATATTTATAATTTGAAATTTGAGGCCGAATTCAAAACACTGGATGTTGATTGAAAAACTCGAAAATTAAAAATAATATAAACTAGCTTTATCCGCTTGTCTATAACTTTAGTAAATTGAGTATAATTACTTATTCGTTGATTGTAATTATAACGTGTAAATACAAACCCAGTCCAAACTCTACTGTTTTGGTACTTAATCGGATACTTGATCAATACTTATCCGTAGCCATCCTCACAAAATTTCGCATTAATACGGTGCATTAAAAAATAGTTTCATGACATGACTTTCCTTCCTTCTCTTCCCTTCTTCTTGTTTTTCTTAGACCAAGAGGTGCCATTATGAATTCAGAACCTTAAATTTTTATTAAAGTTTTTATATCTTTTATTTTTATGTTATATTTCATACTTATTTTAGTTCTATTATATATAATATTTAGCATATAAAGCATTCCTGGCAGCGAACTTCGCTCACGCTGAAAGTTGTTAGGTAATATGTCAATATTAACTAACTTCAACTGAGACCACGATACCATCTCACATGCAACAAGTACGCTGAGACACTAAAATCACAGTAAATTGCCGAAGCTTACAACATCTTACAGTATATTTACATATTATTTTGAAAAGTTTAGTTTATTGAGTTATAAGCAAAAAAAATACTAAAGCTGTTAAGTAGTAAGAGAGTAGAGAGAGAGTAGTGTCTTCCGTTTCATCACGATGGTTGTTGGTTCGATTCTTACTTCTTCTTCTTCTTTCTTTTTTCATCTTGAAGCTATTGTGGCAACACTCGAGCTAACATTCAAATTTGTACTTGCTTGTAATTTTATTTTAATTTTTAAATTATTTAAGTGTTTATTAAGCCCATATTCCGATTTAATCGCTTATTTAAGTTGTGTTAATTGTATTTATTTATAAGTTCAGTAAGTAAAAATTGTGTATAAACACCATATTCGAAGGTAAAACTTTTGACAGTTAGGAATGTATTTCGATTGTCTATTAACGCACTAAAATTCACTAGATAAGTGTGTTATTAGTTGTATTTACATTTAATACTTTTATTTAACACTGTTTAGATAGGTAGATACGTGTCCGCAATTCCGTGTTAACAGGTTTCAACTTTGAAATTGCGGTTACATCGAAATATTACTTTTAGTTTAATTTGGTACACATCTTTGTTACATATAAACATGATGACCCGTAGAGCCTTAACATTTTCATTGGTAATAGAAAGAATGTTAACAATTCCAATTTAATAACCGTTTATGAATTATTAAGTAAATTAAACATAAATAAGATAATATTATTTACATATCCTTATTCAAACAGTGTGCCACAGTGGGAAAATAACTTTAGGTATAAGTTAAATGTAGCACTTCATAATATATGTGCTTACAATACAATATTCAATGTTATAGACACAAATAATTATGTTAGTAATTATTATATTTTAAATCACGGTAGTAATACAAAATAGTTATATAAATTTAAATTTATTAAGAGACAGATAGCAATACCATTATCATATTATTTTTTAATTTCAGCTTATAATTTCACTAAACATTGTATCTTTTCTGGACACAGCACTATTAAGACATTGGAATTTGTTCCAAATAATAATTTAA
The DNA here is from genome assembly GCA_037178615.1 of Dione vanillae. Lineage (NCBI taxonomy): Eukaryota > Metazoa > Arthropoda > Insecta > Lepidoptera > Nymphalidae > Dione > Dione vanillae. The sequence goes on along the minus strand of JAZFAU010000287.1, from coordinate 225,312 downwards.
ACTAAGTCACAGGACAACAGAGATTTCAGTCTCTAGCCAAATATTGGAATTGTCAATGACATATAATAATTACACAAACAACATTGTAAACATTACTAAAACCAACAATGTAAACATTATCAACTTGGTGCATCAAATATACAAAGTTTAAAACCACCTGATTTGGCGTTGATATTTAATACTTGTGTTAACTGTGGTGTAATTCCTAATCTAATGAAATATAGTAAAATCACTCCACTATTTAAATCGGATAGCACAACAGATCCCACTAATTTTAGACCTATTTCAGTACTACCTACATTTAGCAAGATTTTTGAAAAACTAGTTTTGTCTCCATTAATTAGTAATTTTTATAAGAATCAATTGCTACATACAAAACAGTTTGGTTTCACTCGGGGTCGCTCGACAACCGATGCTGATGTTGACTTAATACTTAATATTTTTTAAGCCTGGGAGAAGTCACGTGATGCTCTAGGAGTGTTCTGTGATTGCGTACAGCATGAAACATTACTTCAGAAATTACACCATTACGGAATTAGAAATAAGGCTCTGGACTTTTATTTATTTATTCTTTATAGTACATAAAAACAAAATTAAATGCACAACAGGCGGGCTTAATACTAAAAAGCATTTTCTTCCAGCCAACCCGGATATGTGGGGAATAAATGTGGAGGTGTACAAAAAATGGACAACATAAAAATTAAAAAAAAAATAATAATAATAACTTTGTCAGTTCTTACCTAAATAATAGAATCTAGAAAGTAGACATTAATGGAAAGCGTTCACCCGAGTCATTTATCAAAATGGGGGTGCCACAGGGCTCGACATTAGGCCTTTTTCTATTCCTTATCTATATTAATGACCTACCTTACCTTGTAAAGGACAAACATGGGATAGTATTATTTGCAGATGATACATATTTGTTTTTTAAAAGTAATAGATGACATGATGAAATTGACAATGTGAACAATGCTCTCTCATATATTATCCAACGGTTTAATGTTAAATGAGAAATAATTTACTGTTAAATGAGAAGAAAACGAAATGTATTAAATTCACACTCCCAAATGTTGAATTTGGCAAAACTATTGTAAAACTTAACGATAAGGAACTAGATTTAGTATTTTTTTTTTTTTTCAATTTTTCTGGGCATTACCTTAGATTCGAAACTTCAGTGAGGCCCTCATGTGAACGATTTATCGAACAGACTTAGCTCAGCCGCGTATGCGATCAAAAAGATCCGCTACTTAACCGACGCCAATACCGCTAGACTAGTTTATTTTAGTTACCTCCATAGACATTGACACTATATTTGTTCTTCAGAAACGGGCTGTTCGAGCAATCTATAACATGAGGCCCAGAGATCTTTTTTTTTTATAGGAAGGACAATGCAAACGAGCGGTCGGGTCACCTAATGGTAAATAAACCTACGCCCATAGCCCTGTGTAACAGCAGAGGTGTTACAAGAGCGTTGCCGGCCTTTAAGGTGGACGTAGATGCGCTTTTTGAAGGTACCCATGTCGTATCGATCTGGAAATACTGCTGCAGGTAGGCTAATCCACAGTAGTGGTAAGTGGAAAAAAGTTCCTACGTAACCGCACTGTAGTGGAATTGCCCGTGTCCAGATGGTGGGGATGATACTTTAATTTGTGTCGTACTGTGCGATTGGAGAATTCAGAAGACTCAAGTTTGTGCGTTAACCACTAAAAAAGACCCTTTTGTCGTGTCAACAGTTTTTGAAAAGACTTCTCTTAAAGCTTCGCCTATTTTCAGTATATTGGGGCTCAGCGTTTTGATTGATAGTCAGTATTGCGATCATTTGGATAACAAGGCCAAGCTGGCCGCAAAGAAACTGGGTCTCATCGGAAGAGCGAGACAGTACTTCACACCTGCACACCGATTGGCTCTGTATAGAGCCCAGGTTCGACCTCATATGGAGTATTGTTCGTATCTCTGGTATGGTGAACCCCAGTATCAACTTGAACCATTTGATCGCATACAGCGTAGAACCGTTCGTATCGTTGGGGACCCAAATATCTGTGAAAGGCTAGACACTTTGGCGCTACATAGAGACGTTTCGTCGCTGTGCGTTCTCTACCAATTATAGCATGGAGAGTGTTCTGGAAAACTGTTTGATCTGATGCCTGCCGCTGAATTCTCCAACTGCACAGTACGACACAAATTAAAGTATCACCCACCATCTGGACACGTGGAATTCCAATACTGTGCCGTTCCGTAGGAACATTTTTCCTTGTACCACACTACTGTGGAATAGCTTACCTGCGGCAGTGTTTCCAGATCGTTACGACATGGGTACCTTCAAAAAGCGCGTCTACGTCCACCTTGAAAGGCCGGCAACGCTCTTGTAACACCTCTGCTGTTACACAGGGCCATGGGCGTCGGTGATCACTTACCATCAGGTAACCCGACCGCTCTTTTGCCTTGAAAAAAAAATATATAAGAAGACGACAAATATGCAAAAGTATTATGTTTAATTACTATTTTACTAATAAACAAATTAACAAAAATAACAGAGATAGATTTTGGCGTTTTATTCTCAGAATAATGTTGAAGTAAATAAATTAAATTCTTAATAACAAAAGATTATTTGCATAAAAATTATATTTTTTCACATATTTGAAAATATATTCAACAATCCGTATAGTACTCAGATGAAAGAGATCTTATCTCGGTTACTTTTTATTGCGACACGTATCGTTGGCGATGATGGCGTTGAAATACACGGAGCGAAACACCAGACCATTATTTATAATAATTAGTTATTAATTTGTTTTAAAATAATTTGTAATTCTGAACGTTGCAATAACAGAAGAAGTAGCAAATTATAAAAAATAACGTACTTATTCTTACTTAGTTACGACATATATATTAATAACAAAAAAATATTATTATTTTATCTTATTAACATTGTTTTAAGTATTTTATTGCTTTTATCAATTTAAAAACTGAAAAATGCGAACTGTCGCCTAACTAATAACATTTGTGTTAAATGAAAGTGTTGTTCCACATAAAGAAATAATAAATACTTAAAGAAAACCCACGCCACTTCGAAGCCATCCACTCTGAACTAAACCTTGCGTTCGTCAAACTAAATTATTATTCATATATTTATTAGGTTGTTAGCATCTCTGTAGATTCTTAGAAATTTTCGCTACCCGAAGATTATTAAAAAAATTAGTTTTGCTGGAGAGAATGAAATTTTTGTTAAATATTGTACATATTTTCTTTTTAGAAGTAATTTTGTTCGATATGTTTACAATTTCCTTTGTATGCACAGTCGTCATGATATTAAGGGTTGAATACGCAGAATGACGTTGTTTACTGTTTCTCTGGATGATATCCTCATCCTCTTTTAATCTTTAAATAAGATTGTAAACTTATTTTGTAAATTAAATATAAATATTCATTGTATATGTAATAGAATACGTTGGTTTAGTTGGAGAATGGTTATATAATAATTTTAGGCTCGATGCAAACTTGATATAGGCATTGACATTTTTTCATTCTTTCAATATGCGGCTGTTAGGACTGAAACTGACTGACATGAACTTAAAAACGTAATAGCTTAAAAGTTAGTTTGATAAATTCTTAAACAGATCATAAAGTAGTCATAAATTATAAATTATCATTTCTTTTTTTTTAGATTCACGTTTTATTCCGTACGTAGCAGAGAAGGCAGAGGGAACCGAGAACAGGAACCATGGGCACCTAGTGCTAAGAAACTCTGTTCCCTGCTTTTCGCGTTTTTACCTAGTTGCCAGAGCGAAGAAAATCAAATTAAAAATATCCATCTTCCTCGCGAGAATAGAACTCACAAACCATTGCGTTTAAAGGTACGCTCTACGCTACGATGCTGCTCCACGATGGTACACAAAAAATATACCTATATATGTTAGTATTGGTAAAATGGTTATTTTATAGGAAATGTTTTAAAGTATTGTTTTTAAAGCATTGACGACATATTGTTTTATTATAATACATAAGTTGTATATATAATGTTGTAGATATATCCAAGAACATATACTTTTTTAATTTTTTATTATTATAATACTTTTTCTTTTACCATTTTATCATTTCTTTTTGTAGTCATCCATATAACTTACAAAAAAAAATTGTTTATTTATTATTAAAATTATCAGTTTGCTATTTGAAAGTTAGCAAATTTAACTATAATAACGGGGGAAACGGAAGTGAACGTCGCATCCGCGTATCCGGTGAATGGTGACAGCTGCTGAGCCCACATTAATTCACACATTGTACAAACTAAATATAGACATCGCATTAGGACTATAGTTTATTTTACTAAAATTATTCTTGTTTGAGATATAAATTCAAACCAATATTTTGTTAGCTTCGTAATCGTAGCAGGGTAGGCAGAGAGAACCGCAGGAACCGTAGGAACCTAGTGTTTAGGCTCTCCGTATTCCGCTTTCCGCCTTTCGAGTCAATGCTTGTTGAATGACAGAACTCAACGCCGCGTTTACTTAATTTCCAGACTGAAGAAAAAGATAATGAAATTATCCATCCACTCTAAGTAGGAGATGAATCTGCAGACTGTCGTGAAAATTATATATAATAATATAATATAAAGTAATATTCGATAAGTAATTTAGTTTATATTTTAAATCTGATACGAACATACAAACATATGTAGACTTAAAGCTTTAAATGAGTGGCATGATTAATAACGGATCGATAAAACAGATGAATGAGGCATAATAAATGTCGCAAGACTAGAGACAAGTCTCTTTAAACTATTTAATTCATAATTTGAAAATATTAAATATAAAAAAATTAAACGCCACTGTCACAAAAATTTAACATAGACCTTTATTTACTTAGATAATATAAGATTTTTTAAAGTTTATCATTATTAACACTCAAAAATAAAATAATAAAGTTTTTATGTAACTTCAAGATATGCATCATATATTTAATATTTCATATATTATCCTCTCGCAATCTTATACCACATAGCTTTAAGAACTACAAGGCATTATTTGCTCTGCATTGTCCAACAGCGCTTATTGACGCTGCGTAAATCAAATCGATTGTAGTCTATTCGAGTTAATCGATTATAGGGACGTAATTATAAATTATCGATATTATTTTATTATTTTCATAATAAAAATATTTCCGCCTGATTTGGTGATAATTTTATTTACGCGAGGCATTTGAAAAATTTACTTATTCACAGTTTTAATATACCCACCGTTTTGAAATTAGAGAGCTTAAATAGCAACTGGGTCTTGTACTTATGTTTATTATAAATTTCATATTTGACTACATTCCCTACAAAATATAATTATGACTTAAAACTCATGAGGATAAAAAATCCAAAAACACGCGTATGGGCTTGAGATGTATACCACCCTTTTGGGGCAGATCAAATATTGATTCGAATTAGAGTGTGTGAACTTTGAAAGTCAAAAAACAGAGGGTCTTAACTCTGTGTGTTAGGCTCCGATGTAAATTTAATATTAAGTAAATATTCATATACATTTTTAATTTATTTAAGAAATTTGTGTACTTCATATTTCAAAATATTTGAACATATAATTCAAGAAGAACCCGTAAATCGTGTTAAATTCTAAGATTTATTTTTGGGTACATTTATTGAGTAACTTTTTGTAGACAATAACTTATACTTTTAATAAAAATTGTAACAAGCATTTGGAAAGACAAAATGTCAACTGTTTAAAATGCTTTTATACCTATTATATCCGAAATGAATTTGAATTTTGAAAAATAAATAAAAATTTAAGTTATATATAAAATCTAATATAATTTAATAGAACTCCCGAGAGTCATAGAAGTAAGGGTCCTTGTGTTCCACTGAGCTAAAATGACCTTGAAACTTTGTAACATGTTTACCCTTTACAAGCTTCGGTAAATTAAACCTACCTAGAGAAATATATTAAAATTTTTAAACTTAATATATATTTTTGCTGTGAAAATAAATAAAATTAGGTTATTTTAAAAAAAAATGTGCCAAATCACTCGGTTATTCTTCATATTTCATCGTAGCACCATAATTTGATCGATTCTTTCACCTTACCTTTACTATAGAAAACATGAATTTTATTATTAAATTCCCCAGATCATCCTATACGGTGTTCAGCACTCGAACGTTGTATTCACGTCATCCACAGCCCATTAAATAATGCTCTTTGTCGATACATCGGTCACTTGCCTTTATTATTCTTGAGCACAAAAGGGAGCAAACGTTGTATATAACAGAACCACCAGAACTACGCTACGGTTAGAAGTTAGCTAATTTGTACCTTATGGCCTTTCAATTAAGGTGTTACAAGAAATTTGTATAAGTAATTGAAGCTGAACCAATTATATTAAAAGCTAATGGTAGATCTTGTCTTTAATGTGATTTCTGAAACGAATTTTATTAAAAGTATTGAAAGCGTTTTTTTTTTTTTCAAATACATTAAAAAAATAAATAACTTAGTGTTTAACTGCACTCAATGGATATAAGTTCAAACGCCACATCAATTAGACTTTTTATAGCTTCACGCTTTATCCCGCACAAAGCAGGATAGGCAGAGTGTACCTCAGGAACAGTGGGAAACAAGTGTCAAAAAACTTTCCTCCTTTGCTAAGACTAAACATTGTATTGATAATATGTGAAAGAATTTTTAGTCAAAGGTAAAATATTTAAAAGTCCCGCAAAATTTCTTGAGCTCTTCTCAGGTCTCAGATATTAATTTAGTTAACTGATGGTTAATTGTACCTTTTTTACCATAAAATTATTTATATTTGACTTTTCTTACTCTAACATAAGAATACGTGGCGTTTAGTTCTTTACTAAATACGCGTTATATATCACTAATTCATATTTTACCAGAGTACACCTGACGTTTAGTTATTTATGCTGCTAATAACGAAATAGAGCGTAAGGCTAAAATAAGTAATTTAAGTATTTATATATAAATAATATAAATCTATTTATATATTTATAATATAAATGTATTATATTTAAATTAATAGCGAATAAAAGAGTGCCAATCAAATGTTCAAAGTTAAAAAAAATATAAAAAAGTAGAATTTTAATTTTATAAAAAAAAGACTGAAATAAGCGTCCTACTGTATCTCGTTATCGATCAGAATGTAAACGATTAAACGCTCAACCAACACGAATAACTGATAACGTCGATGTCCAATACCACTGTCTCGAATAATTTATATAATAATCGAGATAAGGGCCCAAAAATATAATTCCCACGCGAATACGAAAATAACGGTATTTTTGATTATTTTCAACTTACTTCCAAAAATGATGTCTGTATCTGTTTAAGTTTGTTTGTAGTAGTAGTAAAATTGAATTGAAATCGGTTTTAATATTTTCTTAAAACATTTTTAATAACTATAAGTTAAGCTTGAAATTTGCTTATTACAATTATTTGAAACTGAAAATGCCAAAAAGTGCAGACTAAAAATAAAATCACCGATTAATTACTTAATTATAACACTAAGGAGTGTCCGCATTCACCAAAGAGTTGGACAATGGTCTAACTATTTGGTGAATGTTACTTCTAATTGTGAATGTTGTCTTCCATCATATTCACATGGCGTAATATCTTAACAGGTAAAAGTATGTTGAGTCTAGCATCGTCTGGGCGGAACCCAACTCCGTCACTAGTGTGAATTAAACTTACAACTAATGTGCTGGCCGGCCTCTTATTTTATAGCATTTATCTGTTTGTAAGGTAAAAAACATATATATTTTTTAATATAAACATTTTTCCTACAATTTTTCTTAGAAAAATAAAATAACATTATTATACAAGGACATCATCATGGAATTGAGATTTTAAACATCATAATAGGTAAGAACAAATTTATTATTAGAGGCCTATTTATTATCTTGACATGAGGACTCTACCTGAAAGAAAGTAAAGAGTGTCTTGACACTAACATGTTTTCTCTGCCGTTCCAGCTACAATATGTGAAGTAGAACGTGCAGCTTATATTTGTAAATAAATATAATATAAGAATAATAAAGATCTTTACAGATTATATAAAAAAAGTAACCATATATACCATAATACTTGTAGAGACAATGGAAGAGCCATCTTAGAATTTACGGAGTAAACATTAAAATTAAATTTGCATTTGCTCTACTTACAACTCATCTAAGAGATTAGGTATTTCTTGAATTTAGCTTGGAAATAGTTTATTATATTATTTAAAATATATGTATATTCTTGATTATATATGTATGTACATATGATTTTATAGAAATGATCTTTAATATTACCCTACTAATTATAAATATGAAAGTAACTCTTAACGGATACGTTTTCACGTCGATACGGCTGAACCGATTTTGATGAATTTTGGTTCAGTCAGTAAAGAAAAAAAATAGAAGAATCTTAACATATATAGAAGTATACTACAATTTCTACTTAAGAAGTATATTATAAATAAATAATTAATAACATAAAAGTAATAATTAATAACTAAGGTAAGGTCGAGCCTAAGACCCTATTCTAAATCAAAACGAAATATATAAATTTACATGCATCATAATTTGAGCCCATAACTTTTGAACACTGTCCTAGTATTCCATATATTATTGAGTATAGAATTTAGTTAAGCTGGTATACGAGTTAGTTTTTAGTTCCGCTTCTGTTATATATATTTTTAAGGATTTTTTTTAGCTTCACGCTTTATGCCGCTGGAACTGCAGGAACCGTGGGAACCTAGTGTTAAGACACTCTGTTGCTTTCTCCTTCCCCGCTTTCCGCCTTTTTCGAGGCATTGCGTGTTGAGTGGCGTAACTCAACGCCGCGCTGTGCCTAGTTTGACAGAGTGAAGAAAATGGAAATAGAAAATCCATCTTCTCCGACTGGGGATCGAACCCAGAAACCGTCGCGTTACCGGCAGACGTTGCGCCAGATGCGCAAGGATTTGTAAAATATTTTTTCTTCTTATACAGTAAAAAACATTTTTTAGTAAAATAAGATGATAAATTTTAATAACTTGTTAAAATGCCAATAAAAAATTTTCATTTCAATATTCATTTATTAATTAAAGAAATATAAATTTAAATAAAAAACAAAAAAGTCCGCGAGGTATCCTTGAATCTAACATATTACGTGTTAAATGACGTAAATTAACGCTGCACTTTGAAACTTTCTTAATATTATTTTATTACTTTCCCAAATCAGAAGCCTCTATTTCCCAACAGACGTGGTAAACAGCAAAATCTATTTATCAATGTATCGACTTGCATCTGGACCATTTCTCAAACGAGATTAATTATACAAGTGAAAGCTATCGGTGGTCTTTGATTGGGTATGACTTGAATTTTGAGAGTTCCCACTAAAAGGTTCTACTCAGTAAAAAGCTTTACGCTTATATTTTTCCTAAAAAAGGTTTGTGGGTTCAATTCCCACTTGGGGAGATGAATTATTTCATTTCGTTTCTTCACTTAGGCAAACGCAGCCTTGAGTTACGCACCTCAACACGCTATGCCTCGAAAAGCGGAAATCAGGGAATGGACTGTCTTAACACTACCTTTACACGGTTATACTGTGAAGCTATAAAAAATATTAGTGTTGATTCCATTTATAAGATAATGGTTCAGTAGCAGATTTGTTTAATCATGCAATTGTGATTACTCATATTTAAAATTCATACTGTCACTACAGATTATAATCTAGCTACCAGCCTTCGGCTTTGCCCATGGTTATTCATTTGATAAACTGAGTTTGTGTATATATATAAATATAAAATACTAATAGTCAATTTTCATATAAAAATACGTTGAATTTTATATATAAGGCAATAATTTTCAGAAAGTGTATATATTTTCAATATAATTTTTATCTCTACTTTACTTTCTTTTATTTTAAAAATAATAAAATACATAATAAATATTATTAGTCTATTTTTATTTCTCAAAGTCAACAATTGCGTTAACGCAAGAAGATGAGATGTATGTAAATATACTTATATATGCGTAAACTTTTTTATTACATTTAAGCTTTAAGAAATTCAAACAAATATTTATATGAACTACAATATTTAAGAAAACAGTTAAAAATTTGAGCAAACAGAATTTAAATTTGCGCCCCTAGGAAGCCGTCCAAGCGCTGTGACCATTTTGAATCAAATTTCTTAGAAGAGAGAAGGTTTAGAAATATATAATATTTTTTTTACCTAAAATCTATTTAGTAATTTTACATATTTTTAAACATGTTTCAGTGTTTTTTTTTCAAATTCAAACTCAAAATGAAATTAACGTACAAAGAAGCCGCCTTTTGATGGTGATGCAGCGGCACAAGGTCTGACTGTAACAACACTGTACTACAACCACTTTGCTAACAAACGTGTCCATGAATTGCGCTACACAAAGCTCAATGTCACGAAAGTCAGAAAGTGGGTAATGGAGTGTCTTGACAATAAGTTTCCTCCGTTTAGATATAATATAATGTTACCTAGAGGAGGGCAACTAGAAACCGGAATAACAGTAATTTTCACTAAAATGAGAAACAAAGTTTTACGGCCATTTAAAGCTGTGATTCCGCTAGTCAAGTGAAATTAATCCCGACCCGATTTTCGTGAAGTTTCGCCTGAATTAAATATTGATCCGCTATCTTTCGCCTTAAACGAACAAAGTGAATTCAAAAACTTTTGTCGAAACTTCAATTATAGTTTCAATTTACGATTCTATTTCGAGGTTTTGTTATTATTACTTTTTGATAGAAGCAGTATTTAATATTTTTTGAATTACGCATTTTATCTTGCATATACCAGGGTATAAATTAAGAACGTAGTGTCTAGCTTGAACTAGTCTTTCATTCGCATTATCTGTTAGGCATTGTTTTGAATTTTTTCTAATGGGTATTGAGCCTACAACGTTTACATTTAGTGACAATACGTTTTTTCTCGTAAAATCAATGTATACATATGTAATTTATATTCATATATACGAATATATTCATAAACAGACATACATATGTATTCCCGTATTAATATTCAATATATTATAATTAGGTCCATTGTCGTGTGAAATATGACGTTGTAAAGTCTTCATTAAAATTAAAAGCGTAATAATACTAAATTCCACTTACAGATGGTAATTGAATGTCGGCGGGTAGCTCCATTATGGCACTGTTGAAAATATTTTTGCTATTTATGACACACACATATATATATATATATATATATATATATATATATATATATATATATATATATATATATATATATATATATATATATATATATATATATATATATATATATATATATATATATATATATATATATATATATATATATATATATATATATATATATATATATATATATATATATATATATATATATATATATATATATATATATATATATATATATATATATATATATATATATATATATATATATATATATATATATACGCTTTCACATGTAATATATAATGATGGTAATATAAATAAATACTCAGCCTCCGCTCTTTGCCTGTCTCCAATATTAAAAATGAATACAGGAAGACGCCTAAAATTTTTACAGAATATTTACTTGTATATTATCTTTCAAAGTAAATAATAAAGTACATAATATTAAAGAAGGGCTTCCAAACAACAAAAATAATTTTAAGCATTGTATAGCTAGTGGAATACACACAGTCGTAAAATAGGTACAAGGGTATAAAGTTATACCCTTGTACCTATATAAGTTCAAGTTCGAGTAGTTCTCCCTCCTAGAAGGTTTCTATGAGGGAGAACTACTCGAACTTGACCGATATTTTTTTAAATTATGCGTATATGTACTTTTCTTCCTAATATATTCTGTAAATAAATAAAACGTTTATTAATTCACCAAAACTGTGCGACAGCCAGTCAAAAGTAAGCAAAAGTTGATTTAAAATGGGAACCTTTTCTACTGTGCTATTAAAGTACCCTTTTCCAAACTTCCTCTGTCACAGCCAAGCTTGAATTGAGTAATGGCTCCCTAATTTACATTGTCATTACTTGCAATTTCTTCAACGTATTAAACTTGGTTTATCTCATTTGAATAAAAACATTTTCTGTATAAATGATTTTAATTAAGATTAATGAGGCAGTTGTGACGATGAGTGTAAGCGCGATGATAGTAGGTTCGATTTCCTTTCAAAAGATTAAAATGTATTTTATTTACATTTTACATCTCTATAAGATAAAGCTTGGCGTTAAATTCTGCCGCTCAATTCACATTATCAGGATGCACGTGCATATCAACATCCTACTATCGACATAGCTAAGTTTTGTCGCACACTTTGGTTAAAGCACTAGAAGAAACCACACACTCTTTAGAGAATTTTAACAAAACAGCTTAACTAAAACCACCAATAGTTCCAATTCAGGCAAACAATAGTATCATTAAGGTTCATTCTATTTAAGGCCGCCTTTCAAGTTTCCACAATTTTTTCCATACTTTCTCAAGCTGGATTAACTATAATCTTCATAAGTTATTACTGGCTCAACTATTGCTTTATATTTAAAAAAAGATTGCAATACAATTTTTCTTTTAGCTTCACGCTTTATCCCGCACATGGCAGGGTAGGCAGAGGGAACCGCAGGGACCGTGGGAACCTAGTGTTAAGACACTCTGTTGCTTAGTCCCTGCTTTCTCCGTCCCCGCTTTTCGCCTTTTTCGAGGCATTGCGTGTTGAGTGGCAGAACTCAACGCCGCGCTTTGCCTATACAATTTATTTAACACTACAATTCCTTAGTTCACAACTATTTTGAATTATACTATATGTATTTATTATAAATATTAAATATGTTATTGTTAATATATAGTACATTCATAGAATTGGAATTAATGTCAAGCATAGTAAATATTTACGTTATATTTTATATTCATTTTTACTAAGGACTTAAGGGCTATAATAAGTGAATTACATTTTTTAACGTTAAGAAACTGAAGTTAGAGAACCGTAACGCAGAGGCGTAAGCGACTGCCTGTAAACGCGATAGTTTGAGAATTCGATGCCCACTCGAGGAGATCGAGGACTTTTTTTATTTTCATTTTCTTCACTCTGGCAAACTAGGCAAAGCGCGGCGTTGAATCCCGCCACTCAACACGCAATGCCTCGAAAAGGCGGAAAGCGGGGACAGAAAAAGCAGGGATTAAGCAACGAAGTATCTTAACACTAGGTTCAAATGATTCCTGCAGTTCCCTCTGCCTACCCTGCAATATGCGGGATAAAGCGTGAAGCTTTAAAAAAAACATTAAAACTTTAAATACTAAATAAAAATCTTATAAAATATTGTAGTGTACTCTCTTGAACAATTACCCTTTTATACAATGTAAAAAACAAGACATAAATATTATTCGTATCATTTCGAGGGTGCTTTTCTATGACTCCGACGTGAAAAGGATACTTTTAAGGCGGGATTAACAGCATCGGGCTTAGAAAAGATACGTACATTATGCTTGGTATTAACAACCAAAGGGATTTTACGCGTTTTGCATTTAAAACGCGCCTCGTTATACGGAAGTTGTTTTTTAATCTTCTATTGCGTCTTAACTCTACCCTTATATTTCATTAAAATGGTCAGTTAAATTTTAAAAATATTTATTTTTTCTTTTAGTCTATTTATTAACTTCTCATCCTCTACACGTAATGCCTTAATATTTTGAGGTACCAACGAACTTTTCAACACTATTTCTTTATTTAGTCTCTCTCACTCTCTATCTCTCTCGAGAGAGAGAGAGATTTATTAAAGAGATTTAATAAGTGTAAATATGAAAATAAATATATTTCCGTTCTTTTGTTTATACTTCATTATATATACTTTTATTGTTTTGTTTTTTACTAACATTTTTTCTTACTAGAAAACACCTATGAAGAGTAAAATGCAATTGTGTTTACATTCATGTACCGAACGTAAACACAATTGCATTTTACTCTTCATAGGTCGACTGCTATAAGCTGATGTGCTTTCTCCGATTTAAATCAAAACCTACTAAACGGATTCAATTAAAACTTTATAATTTACATGTTAGAATAACACATAGGCTATAATGAATGATAAAAGTTTTTTATGATTCTTAACATAACACACTTAAAGATAGAAAAAATATTTAAAGAAAATGTTTTGAACTTGAATGCAGTGGGATATAAACCTGTGCCTCTTGCTTGCACGGTTCTCAAAAAGTGCGATATCCACCTGCGTTTAAATTTTTATATGTTTTCTTTAAGTACTGAATCATAAACAATTTTCTTTACTAATTAATATATTATAGGGCAGATATGAGATATTTATTACGTTCAAATATAATTTAATTATCATATTTATAATTTTTTTATGTCTTCACGCTTTATCCCGCACATGGCAGGGTAGGCAGAGGGAACTGCAGGAACCTAGTGTTAAGACGTCCCTGCTTTCTGTCTTTTTCAAAGCATTGCATGTTGAGTGGTGGAACTCAACGCCGCGCTTTGCCTAGTTACCAGAGCGAAGAAAACAAAAACAGAAAAATGCATCTACCCCTCATGGGAATCGAATCCACAAACTGTCACGTCTACAAGTATACGCTACGCCTCTGCGCTATGACGGTTATAATTATTGATTTCAAACATAATTTCATTTAATTTATTCATTTTAATAAACTGTTACTAATTTATTATTAGTTATAGTTGAACTAAATTTAAAATGGAAATAGTCATAATCTTCAAGTAAGTTATGTAGGCAAGCCTAAGCCTAGGATAGGAGATGTCACAACTGACAAGGGTTCACGATCTGCAACCAACGGATTCAAATATTCATAATTTCAACGTTATTAGCTTGGGATTTCATAATTACCTTGCCGCTTACAAAAGCGATGTTACAAAGGGAAATTATTGACTAAACCATAAACGACTTTAATACCTTCGCAATAAGAAAGAGTATCGTATGTACTTTTTATATTTTAGGTAAATATTGCGGTGCGCGTTGTTACAAATGTCTCGTGACACAATATTGCCTTATGGTATTGTCGTTATACAAATATTTCTCATAAAGTGGATTTTTTTCTTTGAAAGAACAAAAAATTGCTGAAACATGCAAAGTTAGATGGCATTATATTAGAAGGACGAAAATCTTGAACTGTAATCAAAAAAAGCTCTAGTTAGCTTCTAACTTCTTTTATTAATTCATTTATTTAGTAATTATTAGGTGTATTATATTATAGTACGTCGTCCTATAGTGGCTTGCATTTTTCCATATAGTTGAATAGGTAGGGAGATTTTAATGCATCGGTTTCACTCCAGATTGCGTCATTGAATCACGAAATTATATAAATAAATAGTGAAAGAGAAATTAAAATCTATGTAAAAATTAAGAGAGTCAAGTAAAAAAATTTGTCAAGTAATGTTCGTGAGGTGAATGGGTTTTCTCAGATACATTAAAAAAGTTTTAATATTTTTTAATATTTTTTTTATTTTATAAATTAAAAAAGTCCTTACCAAATTCCATAATTATAGGAAAAAGCAAGGAATGGGACTATTTTGCTGTCATTCTGTTCTTAAGATTATTTCTCTATATTAACTTTTAGAATGCAACTCGCTCTTGACCTGAAGACAAAATATTTCATACGGTCGTCAAATTTACGGCTCATTGTAGTTTAATGTCGACAAATCATCTTACTTCGTTAGAATCTTAAAACAGTACCAATAAAACCTTTTTGCCGCCCTTCTATAAAATTTATTGGCAGTGTCCCCTCCGGGGATTAGGCGCGTCCCTCAATAAATACAAAATTCGAAAGCATATGCTAGTTTAAATAAGTAACCGTGTGATTTTTTCATATCCCTTGACAGAAACGTTAATGTGCCAATTTCTGGTAATATATAGTTCACGGCTGTTTTAGCGCAAAAGCGCAACGTCTGCATGTAAATGCGATCGTTTGTGAGTTTGTGAGCTAGGGTCAGCTCAGATTTTTCGCTCTGCTAACTAGGCAAGCGCGGCGTTGAGTTCCGCCACTGAAATAGCAATGCTTTAAAAGTCAGAAAGAGGGAAAGGTCATCTTAACTTTAGGCTTATTTTATTGGCAGATTTTTCTACATCATTTAGCTTATAAAAAAATTTATCAAATATATATATTTTTTTATAAGATAAATGAGATATATATATATATATATATATATATATATATATATATATATATATATATATATATATATATATATATATATATATATATATATATATATATATATATATATATATATATATATATATATATATATATATATATATATATATATATATATATATATATATATATATATATATATATATATATATATATATATATATATATATATATATATAGAAAGGAAGAGATTTTGTAATAGTTTAATATTTTACATAGGAATGAATTGCATTATTTTAATTTTTATCGTTACGATGTTTACTGCATATGGCTACGTACATAGAAAACACCTCGTGTCAGCTTAACACCTCAAGATACTTAATAATTTTTCTCGCCATAAATTAGTAATTATTAATGATTATGTATCATAATCATTCATTAAACACAACACCACGCTTAATCTTTTTACCAAAATAAAGGAAAGACCTCACTATCTCTGATTTCTTATCGGCGATTAAAGAAAAGCACAAAACGATTACTAACAATGACCTTCCAATTCCATCTCAAACGAATATTCAACAAATATAAAAGCATAACGACAAATAATCACCTAGTTGGGAGCTTTATAAAAAGCTTTCGACCAACTTTTCTTCAATGAATCGTTCTGCCATTGATGTATATTTATTACTCCTATTGTGTACAACAGAACGTCACGGAATGGGGTTACCGCGATTGTTAGTGAACGATGTGAATTTTGTTCCACTCAATCGTTTCACATTACAAAACAAAGATTTATATTCTTCGGTGGTTTCTTTAAATATTTCTCTTTGGCGCATATTTTTGTACGTTTTTGGAATTGTTAGCTTGGTATATAGGTCAGTTGTTGTAGAGACAAAATTTTATAACTTATACTAATTTAGTAAGTGGAAATGTATAAGAAAAATCCTAAATTTCGTGGTTTGCCATAAGACATAATTTGCATAAGCTAAGGATAAAAAATACTTTAAAAAAATACCTAAAGTCCTAAAAATACTGTATAAATATATTTTTCAGCTTCACGCTTTTGTCCCGCATATTGCAGGGTAGGCAATACAGGCAATACAGGGAACTGCAGGAACTATATGAATCAAGTGTTAAGACACTCCGTTGCTCAGTCCCTGCTTTCTCCGTACCCGCTTTAATATAAGTATTATAAAGATTCTAACACAGTACTATTGTATAAAATTTTATAGTTATTAATAATTACTTAAAGGAATTTTATGTAAATTGTTAAAAACTATATAGAAAGAAATATCCATCAAATATATGAATAGTATTAAAATTATCTACCTATATGAATTTTTGTTATGAAAAAAAAAGTACAAAATTTAAATTTTCAGACCAGAGGTCATCGTTGTGAGTTTAATTTTTGCTCGGGGTATGAATTTTAGGCAAGAAGAATTAGTGACGTGTTAATTTCTACCACTTAACAAAATGATTTCTTAACACAGTGAACATAAAAAAATAACATGGCGGTATTCGAACCCAAGCCTCTGACGTTGTTGAATGTATTTATCAAGGATTACTACGCCTGGATATCTTCCAAAAGGTCCGGACGTCGAGTACGGAGCCCGCTACGTTCGATTTTTACGTTTTGTTGAATATGAAATATTAAGATGCCGAGAAGTAAAAAGTACAACATTTAAATTTATTAAAAAGACAATAGATAAGATTTTGTATTTATATTGAATATCTATATTGTATGAGAGTTTTTAGTACAGTGGTATTAATAATAATTTCTCATTATCACGTAATAAACCAATGGAGAAAATTTGAATTTTTACGTTTAACTCTACGCAGTGTCTAAAAATTGACACAAAGTGACATGACAGAGCAGAGAACGGTGTATAACGCTGGATTTACTTCGACTTCTCGTCTATATATGGTTATTCTGCTAAGGAAATCACGTAAGCATTGAAAATTAATTTACATTTTGTACAAATTCATAGGAACTGTACTGTAAAAGTGGTTTTCCTTGTCGCCTCGCAGAATCAAAAAATTCCCATTCACTAACTTCCCACAATGGCCTATTAAGCGACTTTGAGATCGAGCTTTTATGGGGAACTTTAATGTTTTAGCTTTTACTTTGACAGTGAAAAGGCCAAAAGTTTGCAAAAAATATTAATTTTGGTCATTTATCTTGATCAAATCGTGTAAAAAATTATGAGTTTTTCTTATATTTAAGCAACGACAAATGTTAAAGAAAAAACAAATGTAACTATAACTTAATTTATAATTTTAATCTGCAAATTTAAACTTGTTAAAAGTTCAAATCTGCAAATTCTCAGCCCTGTTACCTAAACAAAAGTTGAAAGAAAAGATCATGTTTTGAGTAATTTTAAGTAATTATAAAAAAATATTCTACTTTTGAATTTTCTTTATATTTTTACGTAAATTTACTGTATTATTACTCTATAATACTATCTTTAAAGCCAATTTAAAACATTTAACTAGCGCATGGCATACGTTCACTAAATAAACAAAATATATTTTCTTTACAAAGGACTTATAAAAGTATCTAATCCTACTGATGAGAGAAACCATGACGGATATTGAATATGTAGGATGTGAAAAATTGCAATTTTTTAAAAGTATACATACTTCAAAGTGAAGATAAGCTTCATCTCAATTTTCTATAGAGCTTAAAGCTTTTAAAGGTAAAGCGAGCTTTTTGTCGATATCCGATAAGTGTTTTCATGAATGTAACATTTTTGTTATTAGAGTGTTATTTATGTAACATGTTGTTTTACAATAATTTTGTACTGAAATACCTGTACAATTCAATTACCTTTACTTATTAAGTGAGCAAATTACAATGGACGGAGAATGAAGAAAAGAGTGTCTTACCACTTGATTTTTTTCTCAACTTACTCTTGCTTTTTGCCCGTGTCTTATTTATTACTTTCTCTTTACGTTCTTAATAACGTAGCATCTCTTTATTGCTTCTAGGTTTTCATACATTATAGTCAATATTCGCATTTAGGACAGTTGTTATCAATCGCTTATACAGTACAACGTTCCGGTTGGAGCACTAATATCCTTATTGCCCGCTGGACTCCAAAGATTAATACAAGCTTCCCTCCCACTACCCTGCTGTATACGGAACACAATGTGAAGCCGATTCTATTAACATCTGTACAGTGGTGGAGAGAAATCAGTAAAGATTTAGCAAACGTTAAACTTGCGCTTTAATATAAATATCCTATAAAATTGAACACTTTCACAATATTTAAACATATATGAATGTACATTAAATTTGTATATACGAATAAGAATCGAATGTACGACCTACGACTGACAAAATATAAATATAATAATATATAATATGTACTGGTGTCATAAAACAGAGTGTACCATCAAAAAAGAGACATCTACGTTTGATCAGTGATGACAGTTTGACATTACGCTATTCCCTTTGCGAATCGTAAAGTATACAGTACGGTATTAAGAATATAAAAGTTATATATAGTTTACTCACGCTGAATATAAATCGTCATAATATTGTTTTTTTTTAGGTTAAAAAAATCTATATAGTAATGTAAGATAGAAGAAAAACGTTATTATGATATTTCGTTTCCAAGCAATAACTAATTTTCGAGACATTGGATTTTGACATGCGGAACTCAACGCTGCGATTCGTCTTGTTACCAGATTGGAAAAATCAAAATAAATTAATAACCTGTTGTAGGTTTATCGGATTTGTATCTTAAATAACTTTGTTTTAATTAATTACAATCATTGTTTAAATATATATATATATATATATATATATATATATATATATATATATATATATATATATATATATATATATATATATATATATATATATATATATATATATATATATATATATATATATATATATATATATATATATATATATATATATATATATATATATATATATATATATATATATATATATATATATATATATATATATATATATATATATATATATATATATATATATATATATATATATATATATATATTATTAATATTAATAGAGGACCGTCGTGGTGCAGAGGCGTATCATTTAACTGTAAATGTGTCGGATAATGGGTTCGATCCCACTCGGGGAAGATGGATTTTTTCATTTTCATTTCGTTCGCTGTAGCAAATAGGCAAAGGCCACCACCGCAATCGCCGCTGAATACGCAATGCCTCGAAACTGTGGAAAGCGGGGAACGGACGGTCTTAGACTAAGTTCCCACAGTTCCCGCAGTGTCCTCTACCTGCCCTGCTATGTGCAGAATAAAGCGTGAAGACATAATACTAGTAATATAATATTAATACTAATTTCATATATATATATATATATATATATATATATATATATATATATATATATATATATATATATATATATATATATATATATATATATATATATATATATATATATATATATATATATATATATATATATATATATATATATATATATATATATATATATATATATATTGTATGTCAATTTTCCGCACTAACTCGTTATTTTCAATTATTATTATTTTTTTATATAAGGAATCGACTTTACTGGTATTTAACTAAAAGCAGTAACTTCGTAATATTTCAATACGATTTTTATTCTCTAGCAATAACCGAGCACTCAACTCATACAATTCCACATTTCCTATCTAAGCCACGGCGACATCAGGCCAATATTTTAAGGGCCATTATCATGAAAATCGTCATAAAAGGTCATGTACAGGGTGCCTCAAATAAAATAGCAATTCAATCACAAATGCCCCACATCCACATGTGCCCGCTTGATGCTTTACGTCACCAGTTTTATGACAACATAAAACAATCATTAATACGCATTTTATTACGGAAAACGTATTTCACTATTCTGGTTGCTCTCCAGACATTTCTAATCATTGTATTGTACAGAATTTTATAAAGGTTTTAGGTATTTAAAATTATTTGACGATTTGTAAGACAGTTGTTATTTTGATTTTCTCTGTGAGAAATATTAAATGTTCATTTATTATTATTTTTATTATTACTAAGAATTCTACATTTATTAAGGCAGAGCATATGTTTTTTTTTAAATAGATACACTATATTTTACCCTGAATTCTAAATTAATAATAATGTTACCGTCGTGGCGCAGAGGCGGAAGCGTCTGCCTATAAACGCGACAGTTTGAGGGTTCGATTCCCACTCAGGAAAGAGGATTTGTCTATTTCCATTTTCTTCGCTCTGGAAACTAGACAAAGCGCGGCGTTGAGTTCCGCTACTCGACACGCAATGCCTCGATAAAGACGGGAAGCAGGGACTAAGCAACAGAGTGTCTTGACACTAAGTTCCTACGGTTCCTGCGGTTCCCTGTGCTTACCCTGCCATGTGCGGGATAAGGCATGACGACATACAAAAAGAATAATAATAATGTTACTTAGTTACATTGAAATGCCATGTAAGCCAAATATGTTTACTAAATTTCATGTATGAATACATATGTAGAAGACATTGCGTAGCATATGCAAAGTTCATATACTATGATAACCCTATATTCATTACATTATTTAAACCATGTATACGGTTATATGTAATTTATTTATAAAGCCGTAATGGCGATTTATTTTGATATAATATATTTTTATCTTACAAAGCACTTACATTACTTATCTAAGCTCGAAATAACAAAGAGTAATATTGTTTAATAAATCAAAAATAAATCGATTATTTTGTCAAAGCCATCTGTAATCCAGAATAAGCCTTCAATTGTATAAGAAAATGGCGATTTTGCGAACCAGTCAAATTTTATGGTCTCACTTTTAATGGATACGCCTTACGGCTTTATTATTCAATTATGGGTCCTGATGTTTTGTTTTCGATACAGCGTGATGGGTGAGTAAGTAAGAGATTGTGATATAACAGCTTGAAATAAGTTATTAAACGGTCGTTAAATATAATGTAATACCATTCACTTAATTCATCCGATTTATTCTCCACTTGCCGCCAAAGTTTGAGACATTATTACATATATATAATGTCTTAAAGAGCGAAATTTAACTTTTTACATTTTTTTTATTAAAGTGAAGGGAAATAGACATTATTTATTTGTTGAATAAGAATTGTGAATTCAATTCTTATTTAACAACCAAGTTTGGAGCTAGATAATGGCTAACTAAGCCATAAGGGCCTTTTATTTTTTTTACTTATAATACTCGTAAAGTTTTTACTGTAATACAATATTTTTTTAGGCTGTGTGATTACTAAGTTACTACAAAACATAATATACTGAGTAATTTATATGATCAACTCGTTCTAATATACACATATACAATATATATATATATATATATATATATATATATATATATATATATATATATATATATATATATATATATATATATATATATATATATATATATATATATATATATATATATATATATATATATATATATATATATATATATATTTATATATATTATATATATATATATATATATATATATATATATATATATATATATATATATATATATATATATATATATATATATATATATATATATATATATATATATATATATATATATATATATATATATATATATATATATATATATATATATATATATATATATATATATATATATATATATATATATATATATATATATATAAATTTACTATAATAACTTACAGTGTGAGTTTACAGAAGTGAGTTTCCTCTATAGAAACGTGTTTACAACTACTCCAAGATATTATGCTCATTACTAAGAATTAACATTTTCCTTAGATAATATAATACAATAATACAGCTGACTCGCATACACTATCTACAATAACAAGTTGGGTATATCGCATAGTGTTCTCTATTCAGACAGTTTATATGCCGATAAATTTACTAGGCTATTTATTTGACTACAAAAGAAATGGAAAGCGTTGAGGAAACGTGTACGCGTATATTTTGTAAATATCTTAACTTGGCGCAATCAACTATATGTATTATTTTGATAATTGAGTTAGAATAAGGCTTAAAAACATATGGCTCGGTGTGGATTCAATTTGAGGAAGAATGAGTTATTATTACAATATCACTCAAAGTTACGTATATATATATATATATATATATATATATATATATATATATATATATATATATATATATATATATATATATATATATATATATATATATATATATATATATATATATATATATATATATATATATATATATATATATATATATATATATATATATATATATATATATATATATATATATACGCAACTGGGTGAATTATCACGCCATCTAGTGGTACATGTTGGCAACTGCGTTATTTCCGGAACGCCAGCGCCATGTAGCGGCACTCGATGGAGTTTGTGTAAGCGTGCGCCAGAGGGGGAACGTCGGACTTCACTTCTTTCCGAGCGTTCGGCGCGTGCGGTCACAGAACCATCACGCATTCCGGTCACCTACTTAAAACTGTTACTGAGTGATTATACTGTGGTTGATTGTACTAGTGTGTTTCTTTGATCCTACGTCACCCACCTATAGACGCCCACATAAAATTTTGAACTATGAACTATAACTGTCGTGATGGCCCTCTGCCGTCATATATATATATATATATATATATATATATATATATATATATATATATATATATATATATATATATATATATATATATATATATATATATATATATATATATATATATATTTGGTGTTATATAAAACAAACCAAATAAATTATATATTATATAGAACATAAACCAACAAATATAACACCAAATATTGTTTAGGATTAGCCTGTAACATATGTAAATTAGATTAAAGTGACCCTTTCATTCATTATAGAACATATTAAAATGAGACATGAATTACATTACAGACGAACAAAACGTGATGGATGTATGTAAATTAAAGTTTTACTCGAAGCCTTACTAATATTATAAATATGAAAGTTTGTGATGATGGATGTTCGTTCCGGCTTAACGCAAAAACTACATGAACGGATTCAGATGAAACTTTGCAGTGGTATAGCTTATATATTACATGAATAACATATCAACAGTGATTGATAAATGAAAGAATTTACTACATTTATAAATAAAAAGTGCACTTTAATCTAGCGTATATATAAACATAGCAACAGTCAATAGGCTTAAAGTTAAAAATAAAACAAAAGTAACATTTAATTTAATAAATTAATCGTTATCGGAAAAATATTTAGTAATTTTTTTTTATCCCGCATATTGCAGGGTAGGCAGAGGGAACTGCAGGAACTATATAAACCTAGTGTTAAGACACTCCGTTGCTCGTCGCCTTTTTCGCGGCATTGCGTATCGAGTGGAGGAATGATGAAATAAAAAAAATCATCGTCCCAGAGTGGGAATCGAATCCACAAACCGTCGTATTTGCAGGCAGACGTTACGCCGCTGTACACCAACACTCCTCTTTTTCTGTCCTTATTTTTTTTCACTAAATATTAAACTATATTGTATAAAAATACACACGAAAATCATCTCAATACTAAACAAGTAATAGCATTATATACATATTATAATAATATATTTATCACTACGCCTACTAAAATTCCGTAGCAACACGGCGTAGGCGCTACGTCGTAGCAGAGTTTCGTAGACTTTATGACGAGCTTTATGAGCTTACTCCCTTCAAATTTATGAAACAAACTGTGTTAAAAAACGCCATTGTAGTTCAGTTGATAAAATATAGTTGTTAATTCGATTCCCATTGGTTAAGAAAAAGTTATATTTGCTAAACTAAAAATTATCTAGTAAAAGAAAATTGTAAGGCTGGACTAATTTCATCGTAGTACGTGTATATTTAATAAATTATACGTTAAAAAAATAGCGGAATACACATTATTAAACTTCATTTTTTCCAAATCCTGTTGGAATATTGGTAAATCCTCTTTTAGTTTACGCCTTTTTTTTTTTTTTGTATATCAATAATTTTCGGCAGTAAATGGAGCAAATTCTTTTAACCATCCTTTTTCGACGATTTTTCAGATTGTTATATTATATATCATGCGATATGGTGTAACTTTGTCGTTTATATAAAATTTAATAATTTCTCCGAAGACATGTAAACTCAAAATCATAGTGCTTATAGTTAGACACTGTGACACAAATAATTGCCTACAATTAATGTTCTATGTACTTATTTATAAAATACATATATTATTTACTTTGAATGAATAAGGATTTTATCCATATTATATATAGTTTCCTTGTAATGAATTATATCTTACTTTTAAAACAGCTGAAAGCAAAATATATCATCAAATGCTCGCACGAACGCTACAACGTAACGACGTGTTCCATATATCTTGAAAACTATGCCATTTCCCTCAACGAAATATTCTTTTACTTTTCTTTATTTATTACTACGACTATGAGTGGTAATATGCAGATATATTACATATATATTATAATTTTTTTTTAATTATAGTAAATTATAAGCGAAAAGATAGTAATTTAGATAAGCGTCTTCTTCTTCTAAGCGTTAACTTCTGCCCAATCGCACTAAATTTTACATATAAATACTTCGAATCTACTTATACTTTACATGAATTTTCGATTTTTATATAATATAACTTATGTAGTGGTGTTTGAGTTTCAAGAAAACGAACAGCTATATTTAATATTTTAAAACACATATATGTTTATAAAATTTGACATATATGTAAACATAGAATTAGTTGATAAAATATCTAGATAATCAAGTAATATGTTAAATTAGATTTTTTATGACATGTGTAGAGCAATTACTTCTTAAATATTTCACAGGATCGTAATTAAAAAAATATAACTTTTAAAGAAACTGTGTGTGGACTTTGTTCAGGAGAAATATCTTCGTAGTCAGTGTTACTATTATGTTCATTGGGCTATTGGAAAAATCTAGCTTCTAAGGGTTTCCAAAGATACGAGGTAAATGTAAATCAAAATCAACCCAATGAAAGCGGAAAAATCGAATGAAATCAGAAAAAGGAAAATTTTTTAAAGACCAATTTATTAAAATCTTCGCTGTTATGGTATAGCGTGTACAGCATTTTTATTGAGCTATTTTTGTAGATTATATATTATACTACATATTACGCTATAATTACTACATAAGCTTTATATATTACTACATAAGTAGGCTATATATTGTAATCTTTTATATATATAAAGACTTTACAAAAAACAACAAACAAAAAAGTGCTAAACGCTACATCGCCGTCATAAATGCTACAACAGTTTCCGGTAAAGCCGTGAATAAATGCACTAGGGCCGCGTACATTCTTATCATGTTCGAATAAAAAGGCGAAATGTTTCGTTTTAATGTCTGCCCCTTCCTTCGTCCCTTAGGCTATAAAGGTTAGTGATGTACACAAAAATGCAAAACTGTCGATTAATAAATTCATTACAAATTAATGAATTTAAATTTTTGTATTTTGATCATAAATAAAAAAATACCAATTAATTTATTTTTTAATATAAATATTTCAGTATAAAAAATTTATACATATATTTCTATGTATAATATAATATCGATGTTCATAATAACATCACTAACCCCAACGATACGAGTAGCGTTCACAAAGACATGGCTTAATAAAAACAAGTCTATTGAGTGTACATAATTTAGTTTGTGATATGAATTTTAATCTTGAATTTGTTATTTATATTTTGGAGCATTATTCCTTTATCATACAGCTTTTGACTCTGTACAAATAAGATATGAAATTTATTGCTTCTATTTCAAAGTAACATTCTAAAATATATATATATATATATATTTGATAGCACCTCGGTATAAATAGACATAATTTATGTTTTCATTTCCGGTTTCATCACTAATATTTAGATTAATAACTGATATTATGGACTTTATATTCTCGTTGGCGGTAATAATCATCATTAGTGTGGCAGTAATAGACAATAACAAATGAACATATGATAACATGGCAATTATGTTGGCCTTACTTATATATGTTTGTAATTTTAAATTACTTAACGGAAATAAGTAAGTCAATGAACACTTTGGCACAGAACATATATACATACACATATATGTTTATATGGTTTTTCTTTTTACATAAAAACATATTCTACAGTAATAAAGCTCATGACTTTGTGCATAGTATCAATAACCGCTAGATGAGGTTATTTAACAGCACTTTACATTCTTAAAGATCTATATTTTGCAACTAACTCTTACAACTCCTGGAGAGAGAGAAGAGAGAGAGAATTATACAAAGACACTACACTACCTGTTTCTCAAATGAATTTAAGATATAGTTTGCCAAGTGGTACAGTTAAGATTTGATTGATTTTCTGATGCAGGTAAAAATAAAATATATAGGTAATTATACAAAGCAGATCCAAATACTTCAACAAAGTTCCTAGCAAAGCAAAGAAGAAACTTTGTGTCACGACACTCGGTTTTTCGCTACATGTCGTTCAAGATGTTGTGTATTAGCGGAACTCAACGCCATGTGCTGCTTAGTTACCGGAGCAACAAAAATTAAAAAAATAATTCATTCAAGAGATCTGAGCATTATGGGAATCGAACCCAAAGCCATTGGGTTTAGAGTTATATCGCTGCGCTACGATTGCACTTCTAAATTCAATAAATGAATAGCAATTAAGTCTAACATAAAAAAACGTAATAGCTTTAATATCTAACAAAATATCTACACCACAATAGTTTTCACTTAACAGTTAATACTTCGCTAATTGCGTGGATTGCGGTCATAAAATGAAAGCTTCCATATAGGACAGAAAAGAATTTCTATTTTATAAATTTGCAACATTTTCATAAAAGCCAATGTATGTTATTTATAAGTAAGGAAACAGAAAATATATGTATTTGTATATAAATTTATATTAAACAAAGTCTTTATTTATGTTTTAACTTTTAAAGAACATATTATTCTCTCTAAAAAAATTCTAGTACATTAATCCTTCTTGAATTGACGCAGAGACGTAGAGTCTGCCTGTGAACGCGACAGTTTGTGGTTTAGATTCCCACTCAGGGAAGATGGATTTATCTATTTCCATTTTCTTCGCTCAGAGATAGCAGGGACTTAAGCAGCGGAGTGTCTTTACACTAGGTTTTTATGGTTCCTGCAGTTCCCTCTACCTACCCTGCCATGTGCTGTATAGAAGCGTGATGACAAAATTGGTAACTTGGTAACTATGGTCAAGTTATATTTTGTCATGTTATATCGACGGAAACGAATGTAATGAACTTATATTTTCTTATTTCATTTAAAATAAGTGGGTACGACTGCCAACTACGCAATCCCTGAGATCTCAGCTTATAGCTTACGATATTCGGTTCCGTCTCACAGTTCTACAAAACTTTACTCTACACTCTCCGCTTATTTTGTGAGACTGATGTTATGAATTTCGAAACATTGCGCTAAAAGTGAAAAAAGCTTACCCAGCTTCTCATTTTCGAATATCATCCATAAAAATATATAGAAATAATGCTGTCATCATAAAAATTCTTAAAATGAATCGCTTCACACTATTCCATATACACATATATAAAAGAACATAGTATTTTAAAGTGAAAAACATATTTTTCTTCTAATACCGAAGTGGAATAAAAGCAGAAGATTTAGCGGGTGTCCATTTTCAAAACAAACGCGTTTGCTCAGTCGAGAAGGGGCTGATTTATTGATTCCCTGATAAACGGACTGCACTAGAACCAGGGGCTGCCAATTTTATTAGCCAAAGTTTAGCGAGAGATATCAAATAAAAAGTACTATTGACTTGTTACTTTGATAATATGAATATATTTTGTGTCATATGAAATTTTAAGACAAGTAATGTTAGTAAATATTTTTGCACATAATTTTTTTTTGCTTGCGCTAGTGTAATGGTAAATTGTCTAACAAAATTCGTATTTGTATCCGCAACCACATGTTATATATATATATATATATATATATATATATATATATATATATATATATATATATATATATATATATATATATATATATATATATATATATATATATATATATATATATATATATATATATATATATATATATATATATATATATATATATATATATATATATATATATATATATATATATATATATAATAT
This sequence comes from Dione vanillae, assembly GCA_037178615.1. Lineage (NCBI taxonomy): Eukaryota > Metazoa > Arthropoda > Insecta > Lepidoptera > Nymphalidae > Dione > Dione vanillae. The sequence continues at coordinate 196,056 of JAZFAU010000287.1, read as the reverse complement.
ATATATATATATATATATATATATATATATATATATATATATATATATATATATATATATATATATATATATATATATATATAAAAAGGATGCGTATAAAATAAATAAATCAAACATTAAAGGTACATATGGAAGGCCAATGACGATGGTCCATTTATCTATAATATTTTCATTTAACATAGTCTTTTAATATAGTATTTATAAAAAACTGTAAATATAGTTGTAATTTAGCAGTATATACTAAATAAGAACTACTGTCTTAAATCAGACTTTTTAATTTACATTAATGACGTAATCATCGATGTAATCGGTGCTTACATAAAATAAAAATATATTATACCTTATTAAAAACTTCCTCTTTTTCGATATCGGTTAAAATAAGACTTTCATGGAGCAACGATTAATATGACTAAAACTTGAATTATGCTTTACGGAAAAGGCTAGATCACGCATATGCTTGTGCATGTTTGACTTTTTAATAAGCTTAAATGAACACTTTTAAACTACTTATGAGCTGATGTGTTTGTAAGAAAATTAATAAGTTCAATAATAAATCTGGATAGTGAGAAATAGAAGATTTTAGATAATATATATTTGAGACTAAACTTGAATCTAGTTTCGTTTTTGTATTAGATTTAATTAAATATTATGGGCCATAGTTTATCTTCTTTATGGTACCTAAGATATTGTACATAATATCTTGAAAATATTTTTTTATTTTTATCTATGATACTTACCTAAATATTTTAGATCAATTGTTAGCTAAGAGTGGCATCGATAACATCTGCATCTATATTCATATCCGGACATGCCAAAATATCGATATCAACGACATCCCTTGTTAAAATATATTTGTAATCCAACGCACCCAGCGTTGCATGGTGGAACTTAACACATTGCTATATCAGACACAGAAAATTAAAATATTTTATTTGATCGACTTGAATCCCATATTGTAACAATTGCCTCAATTTTACAATTTTGTATTTCTTTGAAGTTCGAAATACAGAAAAAAATAAAAAATCCTGAAAAAGAACATCTACATTTATATTTACCACAACATTTTTTTTCGACATTACGATATTTTGAACGCCATACTACGCCTACATTTAATGTGTTACGTCTGCATACAGATAATATTTTATGAACTTCTCACTGAACTGTCATATAACTATTTTGGCAGAAGGAACCTATTATTAAAAATCTCCGTACACTGAAGCCGTTTCATTTTCAAAACATTAAATACTAAGAAGCGAAACTCAACGCCGCACACTTCATTCTTACCCCAACAGGAATTGAATACTCTATCATTGCTTTTAGAGTCATACATCACGCACAGACGATCTGAAAATTATATATTTTAACTTATATATGACTTTTTTTTAAATTGACCACCCCTGAAATAGAGCATATAGTGAACTAAATGCTTTTTTATCCTCACATTTCAAATTCTATTAATTCCAACCATTGGTTACTCGACACTCCGTTTAACGACTGTAAAATGCATTTCGTTACATTTTCACATTTTAGCGATACATTTTATACAACAAGGTTGTGCTAATCAAAATTGAATCTTAATCAGGGATATTAAAGTTGAATATTCATTTGATTACAACTAAGCATTTCATACAATGTATGACAGGGTGAATTATTCATAAATTGAACGAATGTTAAAAATAAAGAGGGTTTTTATTTAGACATTTATTTGTAAGCTTTTAGAAAATAATAAAGTTAACATTAAAAGTTCAACAACGTACAAGCATTGAATATTTAAAAAGTTCTGATGTAGGGTCGACGTGGAGTAGATTCAGATTGCCGGAATTCTAATCATTTTGCTCGTCATGTTATAATTTATTGTATATATCTTAATAATAGCTTTAATTTTTGTATGTATATATATATATATATATATATATATATATATATATATATATATATATATATATATATATATATATATATATATATATATATATATATATATATATATATATATATATATATATATATATATATATATATATATATATATATATATATATATATATATATATATATTACAATTACGAACACAAATTTCATATAAGACTCGAATATACATTATTCTAAAGTAATAAAATATATTGGGTTCAAAGTTTATGTATAAAAGAAGTTTAGTTAAAGAAAAGTTTTACAGCACATTATTGTCAACTTGTTTACGCAAAGTACACTATAAAAGCTCTTAAGAGTAAACAAACAAAAAAAAATATTTAGGCAAGATTATATATAACTATATCTACAATCAAGGTATGCCCTTCTTATTCAACATAATTCATATTTACTAGGGAAATTTAACGCCATTATATCGTAAAAGTGCTTAAAATAATTCAATCCTATATCAATATCGAACCTACAACCATCGGGTTTAGAGTCAATTACCTGCTGAGTAACTATATCCACTAATCTGCCTAAGTTCTAAATATAAAATGTAAGTGAAGAGAACTACAACACCTTCCTCCTCCCATAGGACCAACCTTTATCCCCTCCCCGTAATTTATTACGTACAGCCGGATGAACTCGTGAGAAACTTCGCGATAACTTCATATCGTAGAGTTTCTTCTACTTAACGATCTTTTTCTATATTTCTTTTAGTTATTATATAAATATATGTAAATATACCATATTGAAAGTTCATACTAACTGCTTTCAATAGCTTTATGTTTTTATTCGTATTTATAATCCATTTAAAAAAGCTTCAGGCTGTGTTGCTTCACATAAAGTTTCACAGTGACCTTCTAAATCTACGGTCAGATTTTGTATTAAATTTTGTTATTTTAGTCGTGCAGAGTAAGGCAATAATAACTTATATAGATACAAGTAACACTATTCCAGAAGCTTCGTTGCCACGGAAACTGGAGACCACAAGATTCCAAGAATAGCCGACGGGCTAAAGCTAGCTAACGATATGTAGCCGACCAATATTGGTATAACCCAAGTTATGTAAACATTTTTGTACGGATCACAGAACATTAATTTGCTCTATCGGTCTGTTTTTATTTCGGTAATAACCTAAACATACAAAGTACCGCATAATATTGTAAAGTGTACACAATAACAAATGTTCATTAGTTGAGTATATTGAATTTAATTTAATTATGTTTGAAGTTAGTCTATTTATAATTCTATTAGCCTTTCTAGTTTAAAATCTATATATATATATATATATATATATATATATATATATATATATATATATATATATATATATATATATATATATATATATATATATATATATATATATATATATATATATATATATATATATATATATATATATATATATATATATGTCTATTTATCTTCGTTTACTTTTTGATTTCATCACTTATTTTTAAAAAAGACAATAAAATGTGACAAAGTAAAATTATTTAAAAAAAAAATTAGAAATACCGTAACAAATCTGTGTCAAGATAAAAATAATTAAAAAAATACAACTCCATTCCATATTTTCCAACAAAACGTCATTAAATAACAAACAGAAGCTAATAAATGTAAGCAAGGCACGTAGAAAAGTGTTTCTTAAAAATTTTTCAGGATAATGACTGAAAAATCTCACCCTGAAAAATAACTGGAGTCAAAAGGGTGTGCGCCCATGAATTATTTATGAAGCACGAACGAGGAATCAAAGGTTAGGATGAATATTTTAATTTCGAAATGTTTCGTTTTTAAAGAGTCTAATATCTCGAATCGCGTTCACTGTTCTACATCTTGGCTCTGTTAATAGATCTTAATATATTACTTTATGTATGGAAATTGAACGTATAAATAATCTTAAAAGCTTATAATTTTATAATTAAACAAGTTCTTCGTTTGTCATAACAAAGTTATATACAGTGTAATTTGGAAATCTAAAATAAATAATGAATTTCGTTTGTGTAATTCATGTTACCTTATTGACGTGACAACGTCTTAAATTAGGTTGCGGCTCGGAGTCACATATGAAAAAGGTAACGTAACGATGTGTCAACTGTCACCGAACTATGATCGGTCCGCCGCGCGTATCACTTGACACATGTACAATGTTTTAGTAAACAACATATATTTTCTATAGTTAAAATTTGTGCAATTTATATTATAATTATTAATCATATCAATAAATATTCTACCGAGAAAAAGACGTTGTCACGTAAAATTTTCACCCGTAAAACCCACTTTACAGGCAACCATTTTTTTTATTTTATCTAGATCAAATGATCAGACACAGATGTTAGCTTTGACCTATTAACATTATAAAAGACGATATTGTTGCTACACTGTAAAACGTGCGACTGCAAAAATAGAGATCAAATTTATAAACATTCTATTAATGATTTGTCTACAAGATATTTAGATTTTAGAACATTATGAATACCTGAATAGTTCCACACAGATAGTAGGGTCGATTTTGACGCAGGTCAAAAGTGTTTGTTATATTCATCACATCAACTGAAGCATAAATAATACTTTTACTTATATTTTATTTAGTCGTACCATTAATTGTAACTGCAAAAAAACGTTCAAACTATTTCCTTGGTCGCTTAAGCTATTTATGTCCATTAAAATGTTACATTTTAAGGGCCGAGTATTGTATTTATTACAGGATGATTTATAAACATATTTGTAGGCAAAATAATTTGTTACAAATTATGGTCCCGCAAATTTTTTGTACGACGCATAGTTTCCGAGATATCGCGAAAAAAGTGTTTTCTCCCACTTTTTCCAAGATGGCGGCCGGGGGACAAGGACGGCGACCCCACAAACTTGAGGTTAAGTTTCTATTGACCCCCCCTACATGTCCCAAAAATAAAATTCCGTCCTCTAATAAATACAAAGCAAATGTAACATATCAATTGACTATAATTATGGCGGCAGCAATATACTAACTAAGTAAACAATAACCAATTTGTTTCTTATCTCCCCAGTTTCCTGTATATAGAAAAGTGGTGTTAAAAGCATTCTGGCCCCTAATTTTCGAGACGTGAACTACGTGTTAAGTTGCGGGACTAAAAATTAAAATAATAGTGTCCCTAAGTCAGAAATGAACTCACGACCGCGATCAAACGTTGTAACGCCACAAATAAATCGTAGATTTCATTACAAAATCATTCAAAATCAATCACAATGTTATGAAAATTGCTGAAAATTACATATTTTTACCAATTCCTGTCTAGACACGTAAAGGAAAAGTCTAGACCGTTTTTATAGGTTATCTATTTCACGACTATGAAGCTTCCTAAAATAAAATGTAGCTTTTATAACATCACACTTTACAGGCAACCGTCACGAGTGTTCTCATGTACTGAGGAACGAAATGTGAATGCTAACATATTGGAGACAAGTGTAAAATTTTTGATTTTATATACATATATTTTTTATATTCACGATTTATCCCGCTCATGACAGTGTATGTATAGTGTTAAGACACTCCGTTTCTTGCTTTCTACCTTTTTTGCATTGCATTTTGAATGGGGAAACTCAACGCAGCGCTTTGTCTAGCCACCAGATTGAAGAAAATGAAAATGAAAAAATCTGTCTTCCCCAAATGGGAATTGAACCCACAAACCATTGCGTTAGAGGCAGATGCTGTGCCGCTGTACTACGCCTCAATAAGTATTTAATTTTATATTGTTACTTAATAACTGAATAATCTTTTTCTTTAAAAGGTTCTGGATCTCAGAAAGATAAAATGGACCTTTGTCCATTTTTATTTTTCAAATAATACAACTTGACGCAAGTCAAAGTTCTATGTCAGCGCAATTAAAAGACACAAGCGTGTAGCATACACAACATCGACACGTAACCAAAATGTTTTGAGTAGAACATTTTTAACAATTCAACTTTCACGCTTAAATTCTATTACCAATCCTCTATAAATATGTTATATTATTTCTACATGACTAAATAACTGAAAATTCTTTAGGACTAAATTGAAATCCTTATAGAAAATTTATATTGAATTGCAGGACGCTATAAGAGCAAAAAAGCTATAAATAACTCAAATACGCCATTCTACCCAATTATGCTCCCAGTTGGTTTGCGGTATTATCTCGTATATATATGTATATATATCTAGAGACTACATACAAAGGCTTCACTATACGGACATCGACATCTTGTAAACACTTGTATGTTAGTACACAATTCACGTAGACACTGTACGTGTTCCGCCCTTCAATACTGAAATGGTCCCAAAACCCAACCAGCTGTCAAACCTGATAATATTTAATGCATATACACTGATAGACCGTTGTATAGAGTATCTATATATAGTATGGTCAACGCTATTACGCAAGTGTAGCGGATCGTCGATTATCAGGTCGAATTTTGGTTGAGAATATTTATATTTATATATAGAAAATTGAGGGCCGTCGTAGCGCAGAGGCGTAAGCGTCTGCCTGTAAACGCGACGGTTTGAGGGCTCGATTTCCACTCGGGGAATATTTTTCTATTTCCATTTTCTTCGCTCTGGAAACTAGGCAAAGCGCGGCGTTGAGTTCCGTCACTCCACACGCATTGCCTCAAAAAAGCGGAAAGTGGGGACGGAGAAAGCAGGAACTAAACAATGGAGTGTCTTAACACTAGGTTCATATGGTTCCTGCAGTTCCCTCTGCCTACCCTGCAACATGCGAGACAAAGCGTGAAGCTAAAAAAATTCTTTCTAGAAAATACTCATATTTAAGGTATGCGGTAAAGAATATTTATATGCTAATTCTTGTTATATGTATCTGTTAATTTATTTCTACCTATAATATGTTATAATATTTCTTTCACTACCTGGCTAGTTTATTTATTTATTTATTTATTAGGACAACCAACAGTAGATACAATAATACATTTAATAATATAATAACTTGAACTTGAACATGGAAAATGTTCTACTAATTAAAGGTAGTCTCAGCATGCATTTATAATATTAAAATACACATATTCTATAACATAGTCTGAAGCAAAAACAAATAAATGTAAAAAATCTGCATTGACATGTTTTTAATATGTAATTTTAATGGAATTGTTAATTCCATTAAAATTACATATTAAAAACACATAAGAAATTGTTAAATAAACAAGAAATATTATTAATTAATAATTAGAAAAGAAATATTAAAACATTAACCATCTAAACAAAAATAACATTAATATTAATTTTTATATTTCTATAGATTACAACATTATATTAAGTTAGGAGTAATAATAACAATACATTATATCACTAATTACAACTGGGCTGTACAAATAAAATCTTTTATTTTTTTAATAAACACAGAGCGCGTATCATAGCAGATGTCTAAATCCTTAATTTGCTTACAAATACTAATATATAATAATGATAACCTCGGAATAATAGAATTTTTACCAAATTGTGTTCTATATGGTCGGTTATAGAAGAAATTACTAAGATAAGTTTATAATTATAATTGTTTCTTTGTGCCCTAAAGGTTATCTGGAAGAGACGACTTTAAAGCCATGTATCTTCGCTTATTGTCCTTTTTTACATTTCTCTCTTTCGAGTTATTTACTTGTTTTCAGGCAATATTTTAAACAAATAAAGAAATTAATAAAATATTTGGTCCGAGCCAAGGTGCAGGCGTTCAGTGAAATAAAAACAGTCAAGTGAAAATAGTGAAAAGAAGCATTTAATATGCCCGAGATTAATAACATTAACGTTATTAAATATAACTTATATCCTGGATGGTTGTGTCATGTATTAGAAATAGAATAATATAAAAGTAATAACGGACGGACACGGACTTGCAGTTCGTGGTTTCTGAGACAACTTTATTAAATGAAACAAAGTCTACACACTCCAAAACTCTATCTAAACTCTATCTATATCGATATGACTTAAATTATGTAATGTAATACATTAACAGGAAGCATACAGGATTTTTTTTAGCTTCACGCTTTATCCCGCAACATGACAGGGCAGGCAGAGGGAACTCCAGGGACCGTGGGAACCTAGTGTTAAGACACTCCATTGCTTAGTCCCTGCTTTCTTCGTCCCCACTTTCCGCCTTTTTCGAGGCATTGCGTGTTGAGTGGCGTAACTCAACGCCGCGCTTTGAAAACACACTTTATCCCGTTTAAAACAGGGTAAACAGGGAGAACCGCAGGAACCATAGTTTCTCGCTTTCGGCTTTTTAACAGCATTGTGTTTATAATATGTACAAAGTTTATTTTAATTTACCTGATCCAAAATTTTAAGAAAGCTAAAAAAGCTTTAAAAGTACAAAATATAGAAAAATAAGATCACTTCAAAAGTATTATATTATTTCAAATTTTGGTTTAAATTCACATTTTTTTTAAAACTAGCGACCCGCCCCTGCTTCCTTATTCCTAAAAAATCTATATATACTTGGCCATGTGGAACATATCACCTTCGAAACTTCAAAAATGAACATGTCTTATGTATAAGCAATTTTCTGTAACAATTTTCTGTAAAAAATACACATCCAAATCTGTTTCAATTTTTTTAAGATCTTTAAAAATTTATATATTTACTTAACATAAACGTTGTCATAAATCATACTAACGACCAAATATTTCTATGTTTATTTTCATACTTCAATCTGATATGATCTGACTTTGAAAATAATATTTATAACAAAGATATAATTTGTAAAATTTTTATCTATGTAGGTTTACATATTGAGTTCCAATTCGCCTCTTGAACTAATTCCAAGAAGCATAAATTTAATAAAAATATTTTAATTTTCTGATCTTGAATTTCGTCAGTTGATAAGTACATAATATAAAATAAATATAATATGGTTATCGGTGTAAGCAATCGCCCAATTTTTCTATGAAAATGAGTGAGGAAATATGAGTATATGTGATATCCTTAAATTGATACATACATACGGTTTGTAAAACTATAGTCGAGCTACACTACCACCTAAGTGAAGGCCTAAGTTACAATTAACCAGCAAACATTTTCCTATTAGGTAGTAGCACATATTAGGTATAAACATGTCATAATTGCTTCCTGAACCGTCAATAGTGTTCAGTCAGGCACGTACCAACTGCTCTGCTATAGACTCTCATTACATATCCCTATAGACGTCGATAAAATTTGATATCCCTTACAAAACCCCACGGGATCGGTTCGGTAATTTTTAGCGAGTTCTCGAATAAATTAAAAGTTTAATTTGAGTAATTACGAGGACTCCATTTAATTGGATTTCTGTGTTTGACGTGTACTAATGTTATTACAGAGGAAAGTGCGCCTCAAAGATAAAGTGGGATTGACCATCGGATGTTGTATTTTATTCATTTGTATTAGAAGCATGATGAGGTATTGGTATCACTGTATGATTGTAGGTCAAAAGTCAAATCAATTTCTAGTACTATGTATATTTCTTTTTACTTAATGGGATCCGGAAAAAATAACGATAATGTGCGAGTGCTCGCTCACCGTTGGTCTTGGACCTATTTTATAATTGTCTCTGAGGAACTCGCATCGACTCATTTTGGGAATTATGTATATTACACTATGAACTGCATAAGTTTAAAATAACTGATGTTTTTGAGATATGTCTATAAATTTTCAACTATTGAATATTTCAATTTAGTTTTACATTAAGTTCTAATTTATTATCAAATTTCATAATTAAATAACTTTTGATTTAGTATTCTTTCGGTAGGTTTAACATTTCATACAAAATTCATCAAGGAGAAACGCTCACATACTTTCTTTAGTTTGAAAAGAAAATTGACTCACACATAGTCAATTCAAACTCACACCTAACGCGTATCTCCGTCGCATGTACAATTTTTCCTGGCTTATTAAGTAAACGCATCTTACTGTTACGGTAAAATACAATATACTAGTTGTAAATTTATACTGTTAGCGCTATAATAGAAAGCTTTGCCACTCCAAGATCGTGCAGCGTTTAAATTTTGAATAAATTAATAAATCTGAGAATACTTGGACGGGGCCCATAAACTCGTTACTTCCCGTACCGAGTTTCAATATGAATACAACAGAAAGAGTGTAAGCAATATCTTTACTTGTTATGGAAGAAGTTTACATGGTAAAACTATGATTTTTTATTAATACAAGCAAAGGAAACCTAATAAATCTAATGTGAATAAATCTGTTAAATTCCTCCTCCTCCTCGAATTCTCTTCGGGCGTCCCTATGGAAAAGATGAAAAATCAATTAAAAAACCGATCGAAAGCAAAATCGGAGAATATAGTTTAATGACATTTTATATCGTTGTCCAACGTACAACGTGGTAAGTAGAACCAAGTGTTAAGACTCTCTTCAGTTTCTGTCCAAATTTTCAACTAGAGCAACGAAATAACACTAATTCATACCTTGAATGGGAAGCCAAACTTCGTTTATTGTCAGACGTTGACCAATATTCCGAAAACGATCTGATCTCTTTATAGATACTCTAATTATACAAAAATATATTAAACATTGTAAAATATAATTTACTTATTTATAATGAAAGCATGTAAATAAATAATCGTGGTGATGTGTTGTGGACGTAATTGAGGATACCGCGGACGGCGGTCACAGCTTTATTAACTCGATCCACCATGTTTTATATAACAATGAGTCGCTAATAATGGCTTGGTGTCCATTTTGTTCGACGATTGCCTTTTTTTAATTAAATACCACTTCATTTGCTTATAATGTTTTTTTATTGCAGTTTTTTCACATACTGGAGTAATTGGTTTTTTCTGGCTAAAATCCAATTCGGATGCATATAATGTATCTAATATAATACTTTTGTACGTGTGCTTGTCCATTTTTACGATTTCTCCTCAATGATTAGATCAATTTGGCTACAATTTTAAGGGTGTATTTTGAATAGTTTTTTAGAAAATTTGGAAATGCAATTGCACTCGGTAGGTAGTTCATGTAACTCTATATCTAAATGATTACAGAATAAGGAAGGGTTGAATAATTCATTAAGTATTATTAATGTCTCCAATTTGAGCTAAATAACTTCACCTTACTAAGACAGAGTTTTCAGGGAACTCTTTATTCGAGCAGCTTCGAATTTCATTGAACACCTTGTCAATTTTTATTACCTTATTTGGGACTAAGTGTTACCAGGTTAGCTCAGGACCAAGCAATAATGTTCCAACCTGTTTTGGTAATTTTTCATAATTAAAGGATGGATCGATCGATCGATGCTTACTCTTCGCACTTGAACTGTTGTTTCCTTAGCGTTAATTGAAAGAAGTTACTTTGAGCTATAGAATTTTGAAATATTAAAGAAGAATATTTTTCACAACCATATCGCAATAATGACTTTCTCTTACATCCAAAACAAAGGAATTTAATTCGGGTCAATTTGCTCAGGCTTTGACAATTCGCAAATAGTTGTGTTATTGTGTTCTTCATCTTTCTGATAAGATTCTAGAAGATTATGTAAATATTTGAACTAGCACCACATTTCACTATAACCTCTGTGCAGGAGAGTTAAGCCCTTCTCTCTTCATCTCTTATTTTTTCCGACTGCTAATTTGATGTTAGTCCTATTTTAAATCAATGTAGGACGTTATGTTTGCATGTTGAAACATAGAAATCCAATGTTGTCATGAAACAGGTTTTAGTGGCTTACGATAGTCTTATTTTTATTATATATTTCTTAAGAATCTTGAAGAATACCATAAACAGTACCGAAGTAATGGTAATTCCCCTAATTTTACAAAACTTATAGTTTCACTAAAATCTCTCTACTACAATGTTTAAAGTATATCAAAATAAAGAAATAAAATATATAATACATATATGTGCCAATATTCATATTTATACTATACATTTCAGTACTTGCAATGTTGATGTTTCAAATTTTCCACCCAAGCGTATATCACGCATAGATCCCCCAAATGCAGGCAAGCAGGTGTACATGTAGCACACAAACTTGGACTATAAATTGTATTCTTTGAGCCCAGATTATCTCAGTCCAAAGTGCTTTATTAATTACTACAGACAACATCGATACATTCCTATTTCCAAAGCAATAAAGTCCAATTTACCATACGAAAGTAGAAATAACGCGCGAATTTAAGTTCTAAAGCAAAGATGGATGACCAGGAATGGGCAAAAAGGTATGTTAATTGAATTCGTTCTGTACTGTGATTTTTTGCTGAGATTTACGAGACTTGACCGACGCAGGTGAAATTTGGAATAAGGCTTTGTGTATAGCGGAAACATATGGTAGCGTTTCTTATTATTTTACTTTGTTGTATCTTTATAGTTATAAATATATAACTATATTGTTTCCAAATACGTATTATTATATTTTGAAGTAAGCTCAATAGTAGCCGAGCCAAGTTCAAGTCTATCTGTCCATGCTCATACTTTTTTGGAAAATATAATATACATATATTGCTACTATTTACTTTATAAAACGTTTTATCTTGCTTATTATTTTGTACTACAAAAATATTAACGTCTTGATGTATCTTACTTAATCATATTATATAACTAATAATCAAAGGCAATACAACAAAACATCTAACAGAGTATTATCCAATATAAAATTCCTTTCAAGTATCAACAATACGCCACTAGCAACACAATACACTTGAATTTCGCGCTGCACTACCCACGAATAAGCTGAAGCGAAGCTTAGGAATATGAATTCGTTTTATTGATAATGTCTTAAGGCTTAAGTATTTTTTTCAGCTTCACGCTTTATCCCGCACGTGGCAGGGTAGGCAAAGGGAACTGCAGGAACCATTCGAACCTAGTGTTATGACACTCTGTTGCTTAGCTCCTGCTTTCTCCGTCCTTGCTTTCCGCCGTTTTCAAGGTATTGCGTGTTGAGTGGCGGAACTCAATGCCGCACTTTGCCTAGTTTCCAGAGTAAAGAATATGAAAATAGAAAAATCCATCTTCCCCGAGTGGGAATCGAACCCACAAACTGTCGCGTTTACAGGCAGAACCTAAGCCTCTGCGCTACGACGGTCCTGAAGACGGGCTTAAGTATCTACGTATTTTTTTTAATCTTACTTAGTATGCCGTATATAACAGAGTAGGCAGAATAAATTTATTGCCACTACACTCCGTTCTATGTTTGTCATTGGGCATTCATACAGGCAGGCTACATAACACTGGCATGTAGCCTCAACTTAAACTATTTAATTATTATTTGGAGCTGTACATAATATAAGATTTAAAAAGGATTGCTATGTATCTATAATATTTTCTTTCATCTTAAATATCTTCGCCTCCATCTTCATTAGAATTCTTATGTTGCGCTTTTAGCTTAACTTTTAGGATACCACCAGTACATTGCTGGACTTATAAATAAAAAAAAAGAATGAATGAATGAATTAATGAATAGTTAAGATTGTCAAACGATATATCCACAAATTTAAATTATTTAGATATTTCCCTATAACTTCTAGGTTGTTGCCAAATTTCATAACACCAGGTAAACGGGAGGTAATGTAGATTTTCATTACGACAAGTTTTTTAAACAAAATGAAGAAAAAAAACAATTAAGTATAGACTTGCGTTGATCTAGAAATTTGATTTTTCCAGACAAATGGATAACAGAGCGTTTGATAAGGGTTGCTTTTAATGTTACAAAAAAATACCTTCCCGTTATATTCTGCATATAAGCAGAAAGGAGTAGGCAGAAGGAACCTAGTGAGTAGACACTCCGATTCCCTACTTTCCACTCAATTATTAAGAACATTGAATGCACGGCGCTTCTCTCGCGACTCTCTATCTTATTAGAGTAAGAAAATATAAATAATTCATTACTTTAAGACTGTAGCAATAGATCCTCATTTTCTGAACAATAGAGAATATAGAAGAGTCAACTTATTTTTTAATAAAAAATTTCTTATAAAAACACTTATAATTCATAATATAGGAGACTGTAAATGTAACGATCATTTTTGTTTTCTCCGCTATACATGTTATATCACAAAATTTGACTATGACGGCTAAATTACTGTTAATTTGACTAAAGTAACTAAATTCACTAAAGCTACCAAGTTTCGGAATTCCATAAAAGGGGAGGCTGGGTATTTACTTGGAAATGCATCTTCATCATCTCGGATGGTGGACATCTATGGACGAGTCTAATAATATTAAAAAAAATAATAAAATGTTCATTATATCATATAAAAAATGAGCTTTTTTTAGTTTTTCTAAATATAAATATTATAAAAATATTTAATCAAAATTTAATCTCTTGTCAAATGATTGTTCTTTGAAATAGTTAGCGGAAATTTCTAAAAAGTTAAAGTTGTATAAAGCATAAAAGAATTTGTTAAGAGGCGTGGGTTGAAATCCCGCTGCGTTTTCTTTAAGTTTTTTTTGTGTTTATCAACATTTTAGGAACAAAAATAATATCACATAAAAAGATACTCATATATTAATTCATCTATTAAGTACGTATAACACAAGTATAGTACAACAGTAAAGTAGAAGGAATAAAAATTGTTTTTCTCGAATACGTCTTGAACGCAGATACGCAGTAAATAATCCTCAATGTACAAACACCATTAAACATCGGGCGCTTCGCGATGTTGTTGTTTTTTCTCGCCTTCAGCGTCTCGGCTGGCTAATTGTGATGAATGGAGGACTCTCGGTGCCTTTTAGTTGATGGGACGATTACGGTACTCTTTTTATTATTTTTGTATAATAAGAACTTGACTTGTTTATTATGTTTTTTTATAGCGTTTTGCTTTATTCTGCACATTGTAAATGTAAGGTAGGCAAAGTGAACGTAGTGTTGAAACACTCAGTTACCACTATCTGCCTTTATAAATCTAATTTATTGAATGGTGAAACTTAACACTCTTGTCGGTTATCTTGGGTCAGTCTTTTGACTAAAACAAGGAAGTGTAAAATATTAACTCCCTCCAAGTAGGAATCGAACTCACACGGCTGTGGACTCGCTTCAGTAATCGAGTACAGTCATACACTACTACACTATTATGACTCAAAATGTTATTAAAAATATGTTTTAATATAATGATATATTAATAAACTACTAAATGGTAAATGACGTAGCTATTATAATTGCATTATTAACCTAATGCTCCGTCTATCAGGTTCTTAATACAATAGTCGTATTCAAAAATTTTACATAGACAAAGGTGTCTATGTCTTATACATACGAAGCAAAAGTTTTGTTTTGCCAATTTACTGATGGTTGATGTAGTTTAGATTTTTGTTTATAAATATCTTTTTTGGTATTAAGTTTTGCTGTTCTAAAATAGTCAATATGTTTAATATTAACCCTTTAAAAACATACACAAAAAAATAACGTTTATTTAAGAAACTAAATAAATATATTTACTTGAAAACTTTTACAAATAATATCTACAACATCTTAGTAACAATTTTTCTTTCTTTCGTACTTCAACAAGTCCTATCGTAGTCGTATCGTCAACACTAAATGGAGCAAGACGCCACAAAGACCAACACTGCGCGTGAGTTACAGATTCATTTTGGTTATTTATAAAGCAATTGAATTTTTCCACTTGCCCAGATGTACAATGTCTATTTGTTAGCTTACTTTGGATTCTGGATTTGTCTTGAGACTTTTGTTTATATAAAATAAACAACGTGATGTTACACGTAATAAATATATATATATATATATATATATATATATATATATATATATATATATATATATATATATATATATATATATATATATATATATATATATATATATATATATATATATATATATATATATATATATATATATATATATATATATATATATATATATATATATATATATATATATATATATATATATATATATATATATATATATATATATATATATATAAATATATATATATATATATATATATATATATATATATATATATATATATATATATATATATATATATATATATATATATATATATATATATATATATATATATATATATATATATATATATATATATATATATATATAATACAGTACTGTGCAGTATATGTGGAATAGCCTACCTGCGGCAGTGTTTCCAGATCGATACGACATGGGTATCTTCAAAAAGCGCGCCTACCTCCACCTTAAAGGCCGGCAACGCTCTTGTAACACCTCTGCTGTTACACATGGCCGTAGGCGTCGGTGATCACTTACCATCAGGTGGTCCGACCGCTCGTTTGCCTTGTCCTTCCCATAAAAAAAATACAGTACTTAAGCATTTGCTATAAACATAATATTATTTAGTTATTGTTCTGATCTTATTAGATTTTTTAAGTACTTAAATATATGTACATATACCTTAATACATAAGAAAGAAAAATTTAAGTATGACAAAATGATATGAAATGTGTCTTAAACGTTATAAAAATATACATATTAATCTAATAAAATAAAGACACATAGAAAGATTGCGGCGACTTCTACTCAGAGAAAATGTTTACATATATATACCAGGCTACGTCCACGTGTTCTCATCGAAGAGACGTCAATAACCCACTTCAAGTGCCCGAGGATATTCTGACCAGGTATATAGTAAGTTACATGATACAATTAATATGATGAAATATAGCCTTCCTCGATAAATGGACTTAATAAAAAAAATACATTTTAACTACTACATGTATAAACAGCCCATGACCGTTAACAATTGAGAATGTAATTTTATCTACCTTCGATACTTCTCCTTCATTTAATTTCAAAGTTCTGTTAATAATTATTTCTTTTTGGCTCACAATTATTTAAATTAAACACATAATTGACCCTGAAATTTCATCAAAAATTACAAAAGGCTACGCGGCAGTGAGAAAGTGAATTTTAATTACATTGGAGCACAAATGGAATGTATTTAGGCACATTTTCTTACAAAAAACGTAAGTTACTTTTTAGCCTTGTTCGTTGTTACTGTTTTATATTTAATTAATGATACTAGATTGTAACTGGAATTTTAAAAATGGAGCCTAGAAAGTGTAATTGTTAGTGGGTTCCAATTATTGAATTATTTTATTGTATAGAATTAGATATATAAAAAAACAGCAAAAATTTTAAGAATAAAAAATTATAAAACCGCATATTTTTTTTATGGATTTAATCACATTTTTAAATTGGAATGAAATCGGTATTATTTTTACTGGCCTCTACAAGTAAGTCATGTTCATACCAATTTTTACACATTAAAATCAGTAATACTTCACTTAAAATAATTTATTTGCTGTATATTGTATATTCCATTACATTTGTAACGAAAATTTAAAGTAAGTCTATTTGAACGCGACGCGAACCGGATGTTAACGCGGCACTCGACGACCCTAAATTACACTGCATTATGACTACATATCAAGAAAAGCGGAAAAGCTTTTAAACTGTGAATGAGAAAATGTTGCGAAAGTTTTCAACGAGCAATCATTATCATCTAATATTTGTTGCAAGTTTGAAACAAAGCTACGATCCTGGCAAATCCCGGTACAGCAATAATGCGCTCAAATTTCCTTGGATTTGAGCAAATCAAAGTGCTGAGCCACGGATTACTGGCTATACCTCTGACAACAATAGTCATGTTATTATAATTAACCTTAAATCGATATCAAATGGCTAAATAATCGGTCTTCTCTTTTGTTAAGGTGTGTGTATAATACATTATAATTTATATAAAGAATACATTGTATGTATATATGTAAGTAAGACATGAGATATCCCGCGCGGGCTTGACTTCATTTCCGCAAAAATCCCGCGGGATTGAAAACAATTCATAATTGCAATCCCTACATGTAACACTTTAAAAATATTAACTTTATTAATACACCCATATACGAACATGAAACAAAATCTCAAGTCAAAATATTTTTCATATCACATTTCTGCTTAAAACAGTGTTCAGCAGCAACTCAACTTGCCAACAAAATATAAGAAAATTACAAATAATATTCAAAAACAAAAATTATACTCACCATCCGTATTACAAACTCAATTTATAACAAACTGCAAAGTGCAAACATATTATTGTAATATAACCGTAAAATACATTCAAAGACCAACTTCATGCAGTTTCCACAGAGTTTTAAGGAAAATTTTATAAAGGAAATCCAAACTAACAAGTAGAGAACATGAAATAGCAATGCTGTAGTGTACTGTGCAGTGTACACGTACCGCGACGTGCTACGCCTTACAAAAGTCCTAAAAACTTGGAACCAGCTGTCAAAGCTAATATTATCGGGCACAGAGTCAAATAAAAGCACGACATATTTCTTATATATATATGAGTGACGGACGTGTGCCACATATTTTACGAATCCAATTAACATAAACATATAAAAGTTTTCTACTTTGCATATTCTTAATAATACGAGTATGTTGACTACACGTTTTTAGTTAAAAAAAGAAAACAAAAGGAATACACTAATACATTCTTGCTATAAAAGCAAATGTAACTATATAGTTAACTCTCATGTCCTCTTAAAAAGATAGGTATTTTTATACGTTGCAGGTTAGAAATATTCGAATTAATGTAATAAAACAGTCTAAATTTAATTAAAATATGTCAACAAATCCTTAGTTTATTTATTTAAATCTAAAAATGAATTTAATTTAAATGATACAATTTTAATTTATATTTATCATAAAATTATTAATTCACATATTCGTCATTTAATATCATTTCTATCCTTCCTTAATATTATCGTTTCAATTTTAAATTGCTTTAATCCCCTTCCATTGTAATTTCGAACTTGTTAAGGACCTACATAGTAAATTAAATACATAAAAGGTTTTAAAGGCGTGGTCTACCGCCATTTTGTTTAGCAGTTGTCAATTTTAAAATGTCATTAGCAAATGGCGGCGGCGGCATCGTTTTGTTATGCCTTGATTTATTTCGCACCCGACCCATTATTGAGTGCTAGAAAATGTGGGTGACATATAAATAAAGATGTATGGGTTATTTTAAATATAAATAAGGATGTATTTTTCAATGAGGCTGTTGTGGAGCAATGGCACAACATCTGACAGTAAATGTACAATAATGCACGTGATATATAAAAAAAAATATTATTTTTCATAATCTTAAAAATAAATAATAATATTCCCTCATAAACACGCGATGGCCACACTGTATCTCGTCTAGACAGTAACTTGAGTCGGCTTCAATTTTCTGGCCATCACAAACTTTTATTAGGTTCTAAGAGATACAACTTATTGTCGTTTGTTTAAGGCTTAGCGCTTAACGTAAAAGCAGGCGTCGCGTTGGTCGCGTAACGAGACTCACTAAACAAAACTTTTCAACGAAACTTCAATCTAAAAATTTTGGGAACTGGAACTCGTTCACGATCGTTTCTAGACAAAAGTATACCTGGTGATAAAATATTTTACGAAATTATATATTTACTTTTGCGGTTTTGGACAAGAAATTTACGAATCTCTTTTTGTTTAGAGCTGTACATTCAAATTCATTCAGTCAATCGTCAAAATATAAGTAAAGCCTATATAATACGATCTGACAAGCTACCTGCACTTAAATATTTTTTTAAAATACAAATATAATAATAACCATAAGTTTTAAGTTTAATATTTGAAGAGAAAAATGAAAGTTTTATATTTATTATATAATTCTTTAAAGGTTCTTACACCTAAAATGTTATTTACGTGGTGCAGATCAACACAACTTGTTGTTTTACCAGAACTGGTATATAAGTAATAAGTATAACTTTTTATCACCAAATGGGAATTGAACCCGCAGTCGTCACTCATAATGTCATGTCCTGAACAACATATAAAGATATATTAGATATGGGACAAATTTAAAGATAAAACTACATATAATTAGTTCTTGTTAAAATGAAGCGCTAAGTACACGCACATCAGCGTTGAATAACTAGAATATTCAATGAAGCGAGTCAAGTGAGACGCATCTTTGTCTGGAGGCAAGTAGACAACAAAACGACTAAGCTTGTGTAGTTTACTAATTTACATTTTAGCTCGAGATATAGGACATTCATATTTGAATTGAATGTATGTATATATATATACACAAAGCATTATTGGTTTAACATACAATTTGGTTTACTTTTTTCATCACACAATTTACAGAACCCTTTGGGTAGCTTATTCTTGATAAAACAAAACTTTTATCGTGTTGTTTATTTAAGGCTTTAATGATTAAAATTTTCGAAATGCAGTGAGTGAGGATGAAAACTTTACCAATTTAACTAAAGCTTTATTCTTGAATTAGGTGCGGACCGGACGAACTTTAGGCTCGGTAGTAAAATATTGCCTTTTTTGTTATATGCTTACTTGAGTTAGATTTAGGGGTATCATCCCACAGTTGCAGTTTCAATCTCTTAGGGGAAACTTAAAAAAACATATTACATTAACAATTGAGTAAAAAAAAATTGAGAAAAATATTAAGGAAAAGTTGCAAATTCAACGTATTTTTAAAAATAGGTTATAAAGAAAAAAAATAAAAATATTATACATACAATTTTGTACTCATATGACTTTACCTTTTACCTCTTAACACGAATAAAATAACGCAAATATTGTAAAAAGTCATTAATTTAAAATTCAATATACCATCTTGAAAAATTTCATTTTAAAATTTAAAATATAAATATATATATTTACAATAAAATATCTTAGAATTGAACAATAAAACAGATTACTCTCATGCATTTTAAAGCCGTATGACAGTAAACATGTTTCTTCATATTGAGTCGTGGCAATGCCTGATTGTGTCAACATCAGCCAAATTGCTTTTTACTTTGCCGGAATGATATTGCCACTGTGAAATTTAATTCTGTATCGTTTTAACATATCCATGTAGAGTCTGTGTCGTTCATCGATAATGCTCGATGCAATGAATACATGTCAGTGTTCAATTGTAAATGAGCTGAAAAGAGCAAAAATGCTTTAAGCTCGAAATTCGGGTAATCTGTTCACACAATAAAGCTTTACTTTAGCTTTTTTTCTTTAATTTCCACATACTTAATTAGATGAGAGCGCATGTAATTATTTCGAATTGAACATTAGGAAAGCTCTATCGTTATTACAAAAACGTAAATTACTGTTTTATATGAAATTTAAACCTATAATCATACCACGGAAAGTAAAATAAAAATATACGACAGATTTACGAAATTACAATTTATGCGTTTAATGCTTGAATATTGCGGGAATTTCATTTCAACGATTTCATGACAAATAACAATTTGTTATGGTGATAAAAAATTAAATCTACGTAAATCGACTTTATTTATGAATAAATTCACTTTTCTAGACGCCGTGAGCCAAAACACTTCGTACTCCGTCTTATGTTCGAATTATTAAAGATATTACGTGTTAAGTTGCAGAACTTAACGCCTGCCTAACTTTGTCTTACAAACTGAAGAAATAAAATAACTTTCACCTATTCCTTTTAACCTATTCGTAACATATACCTAAGTTAAGTAATACATTAGTATGCATTTGTACATATTTAAAATCTTCTCTGATTATAATTACGGTTTCGATGTGCACTTAGAGACAGGAAATATTTTTTATATTTTTGCCTTGCATATGGAAAAGCACAGTTTTAGATGAACGAAACGGAGTGTCTGAACACTAGAACCTGCCTACTCTGTAGTAAGCGCTGTATTGTAGTATTACTCTGGCTATATATGGCTCATCAACTGTATAGGCTTATTTGGGACCGGACATTCGTATATTAATTGTCAAGGATATTACTACCAAGTACCAATCTAGGTTATGAACTATCTGTATGTCAATTTCGAAACCAAATGTGGTAGTAATGAACGTAAATAATTATGTTACTTGGTACTAAATTTGATTTCAGTAAAATTTCATAATAAAAATAAATTACAAATGAGTAATTAAAATCTACACGGACAATGAAGAAAATTAATTCATTAATAAATAATAATTAAAACAGACAAAAACAAAAAAAATGATCAAAAAAAAGTATATGGTTTTTATTACATGTGACGTATGAGATACATTTTATTCCATTTTGTTGTGCTTAAAATATAATGAAATTATTTTTCTTTTTTTGTGTACTTAAGTATTTGTACATATATTTAAGTACTTAAAAAATCTAATAAGCCAGGTCAATAACTAAACGTAATATGGCATTTCATAGCAAATGCTTACGTACTGTATTGTATGAATTTCTTGTCAACGCATTAAACGTCAAGTCATCTGTTAAATGCCAAGTAAACCGCTCATCAAAGCAAACGCTTAAGTTATAAAATGTAGGACGCTAAAATTTAATCAAATCCATTATTTCTAGAACAATAATTAATTTGCGACGCTCCTACACAATACTCCATTACTAAATCACGAAGCCGTAAATCTTCCATGAAAGGTATTGTCTAGATTCACATTAAGATGTTCCCCTATTGAATAAGTGTATTATTGGCCGTGTTCTAATATTATAGTACTATATACAAACACATTTTATAATTCAATTTTAATATAAATGCCACTATGAATGTTCTATATCCCGAGGTAAAATGTAAATTAGTATACTACACAAGCTTAGTAGTTTTGTTGTCTACTTGCCTCCAGACAAAGATGCATCTCACTTGACTTGCTTCGGTGAATATTCTAGTTATTCAACGCTGATGTACGTATACTTAGCGCTTCATTTTGACAAGATATATGTAGTTTTATCTTCATAATGATATATATATGATATATGATCAATAAAAACTTATACTTATTACTTATGTACCGGTTCTGATAAAACAACAAGTTGTGTTGATCTGCACCACGTAAATAACATTTTAGGTGTAAGAACCTTTAAACAATTATATAATAAATATAAAAAAATAATTTTTCTTTTCAAACTTAAAGCTCTTCTCTAAACACTTTACAATATACATGTAACTAACAAGTTATGATTATTATTATATTTGTATTTTAAAAAAATATTTAAGTGCAAGTAGCTTGTCAGATCGTATTATCTAGGCTTTACTTATATTTTAACGATTGACTGAATGAATTTAAATGTATAGCTCTAACCAAAAAGAAATTCGTAAATTTCTTGTCCAAAACCGCAAAAGTATAAATTTCTTGTCCAAAACCGCAAAAGTAAATATAGAATTTCGTAAAGTAATTTATCACCAGGTATACTCTTGTCGTAGAAACGATCGTGAACGAGTTCCAGTTTCCAAAGTTTTTTTAGATTGAGAAAGTTTTGTTTAGTGAGTCTCGTTACGCGACCAACACGACGCCTGCTTTTACGTTAAGCGCTGAGCCTTAAACAAACGACAATAAGTTGTATCTCTTAGAACCTTATAAAAGTTTGTGATGGACAGAAAATTGAAGCTGACACAAGTTACTGTCTAGACGAGATACAGTGTGGCCATCACGTGTTTATGAGAGAGTATTATTATTTATTTCTAAGATTATGAAAAATAATGTTTTTTTATATATCACGTGCCTTATTGTACATTTACTGTCAAATGCTGTGCCATTGCTCCACAACAGCCTCATTGAAAAATACATCCTTATTTATTAAAAAGAATTCGAGTGTTTTTTTATATTAATTCGTGTATCCAACTTGCAACGTATAAAAATACCTATTTTTTAAAGAGGATATGAGAGTTAACTAACTAGTTGCATTTGCATTTACAGCAAGACTTTATTTTCTTTTTCTGTATAAATCCTTGTTTACTCAACATACTATTAAGGATATACAAAGTAGAAAACTTTTATATGTTTGTGTTCATTGGATTCGTAAAATATGTGGCATACGTCCGTCACTCATATATATATAAAAATATGTCGTGCTTTTATTTGACTCTGTGCCCGATAATATTAGCTTTGACAGCTGGTTTCAAGTTTTTAGGACTGTTGTAAGGCGTAGCACGTCGCGGTACGTGTACACTGCACAGTACACTACAGCAGTGCTGTTACATGTTCTCTACTTGTTAGTTTGGATTTCCTTTATAAAATTTTCCTTAAAACTCTGTGGAAACTGCATGAAGTTGGTCTTTGAATGTATTTTACGGTTATTTTACAGTAATATGTTTGCACTTTGTAGTTTGTTATAAATTGAATTTGTAATACGGATGGTGAGTATAATTTTTGTTTTTGAATGTTATTTGTAATTTTCTTATATTTTGTTGGCAAGTTGAGTTGTCGGTGAACTCTGTATTAAGCAGAAATGTGATATGAAAAATATTTTACCTTGAGATTTTGTTTCATGTTCGTACATGGGTTATTATTTTCTCTTAATCGTATGAGCTTTAAATTTATAAAGCACACTAAGACTGATAAAGAAAATATTTTTATAATATTTATATATTTTTTATATTTACGTGTGTATTTTTTACATTAAATATAATGTATTATATACACACCTTTACAACAGATAAGACCGGTTATTTAGCCATTTTGTATCGATTTAAGGTTAATTATAATAACACGACTATTATTGTCAAAGGTATAGCCAGTAATCCGGGGCTCAGCACTTTGATTTGCGCAAACCAGGGAAATTTGCGCGCATTATTGCTGTACCGGGATTTGCCCGAATCGTAGCTTTGTTTCAAACTTGCAACAAATATTATATGATAATGATTTCTCGTTGAAAACTTTTGTAACATTTTCTCATTCACAGTTTAAAAGCTTTTCCGCTTTTCTTGATATGTAGTCATAATGCAGTGTAATTTGAGGGTCGTCGAGTGCCGCGTTAACATCCGGTTCGCGTCGCGTTTAAATGGACTACTTTAACTTTAAGTTTTAGTTACAAATATAATGAAATACACGGCAACTAAAATATTTTTACTGAGGTATTAAAAACACACACATAATGCGTTCAACAAATCCTACAGGACGTAAATTTTTATGTATCTTTTTTTAAATATTCTTCCTTGCCTTAGTGTGGATTAACATTTTTAAAATCATAAAAATAATCATAATTTCATCAAAATGTATGCAAGCG
The DNA here is from genome assembly GCA_037178615.1 of Dione vanillae. Taxonomy (NCBI): domain Eukaryota; kingdom Metazoa; phylum Arthropoda; class Insecta; order Lepidoptera; family Nymphalidae; genus Dione; species Dione vanillae. The sequence continues at coordinate 171,165 of JAZFAU010000287.1, read as the reverse complement.
AATCAAACATTCGTTACCTAACCATAGTCAATGAAAGGTAGATATTATATGTATAATAATTTTATTGAACCTACTACCAATTACACTTTTAAGGCACCTTTTTAAAAATTCCAGTTACAATCTAGTATCATTAATTAAACATAAATACAGTGACAACGAACAAGGCTAAAAAGTAACTTACGTTTTTTGTAAGAAAATGTGCCTAAATAAATTCCATTTGTGCTCCAACGTAATTAATATTCACGTTCTTTTGTAATTTTTGATTAAATTTCAGGGTCAATTATGTGTTTAATTTGAATAATTGTGAGCCAAAAAGAAATAATTATTAATAGAACTTTGAAATTAAATAAAGGAGAAGTATCGAAGGCAGATAAAATTACATTTTTATTTGATAACGATCGTTTAATTTACGGTTTCTTACTAAGATGAAATAACATATATCATGATATTTGGTCACCTCGTAAAATATCCTTAATATGTAACAAATAAAAACAACCTGTAAACAAGACGGTTTGTGGGTTCGATTTCCACTCGGGGAATACAAATTTTTCTATTTTTTTTTTCGCTCTGGAAACTTGGCGAAGCGCGGCATTGAGTTCCACCACTCAAAAAGCAATGTCCGAAAAAGGCGGAAAGCAGGAACTGCGAAAACAGGGACTAAGCAACAGGGTGTTCTAACACTATGTTCCTATGTTATCTGCGGTTTCCTCTTCCTACTCTGCCTTGTGCGGAATGAAGAGTGAAGACATAAAAACGAAAAAAAAATGTATTTACAAACTTACAACATTATATATAACAAAATGAAGATGCCTAGGCTACGTCAACGTGTTCCCATCAACCAAATACGAGTCGTCTTTGGCCCACTTCAAGTGGTCGGTGGTACTGATGCGGTACAGGCGGAAGCGATTTTTATTAATTTCATTTGAGTTTATAAAGTATGGGTACATAATATACATAATAAACAACAAGCATGAGACCAGACGGACGGACATATTTTTTACCGTGTCTACCTGCCTTCGTAAGCTGAATGAAACGCTTCAAACGTTCGATCCTACGTGTATATATGTATATATATATATATATATATATATATATATATATATATATATATACAAACATTTTGCGTATATCTTATATGTTTTATACATCTTATATATGTTACAGGAATTATTAGACATATTTCCTGTAATATAATATAATACGTTTCAACATTTGAACAACAACTAGCAGTAGCAATAGACCAGTAAACGTCAGTTTACAGTAGGCTGTAGTTTGATAGTCAACTGAGCGTCGGTAACTGATGGCGCCGAATGGCTGTAATTATTCAACCCGATTGCGATGTCCCGGGATACCTGGATATATAACCCGCTTTATTAATCTGTTTAAAAGAGGGTACACAATTGCAAATGTAAAGATTACAAAAGTAAATAAAAATAAAATACTTTACATAACAGATTTGATGCAATAGAAATTGTGGAGCCTCATTTTAATAAAAATTAAGCCGGAGTTTAGAAAAATTGAGAAATAATGGTGATTTAAATTGTGAAAGTTGTATTTCTTGAACATTTTTGTGAATGATCAGTTCTTTTTTTATCTGTGTATATTAATTATAATATCTTATATTGTAAGAGTTGAAATAAAAGATTCGTTAAGAGACGAAAGGTCTATTTTATTGATAGGTTCAGTGCATTCTATTATAACTGTACTAGCAAAATCTCTGTTTCTCTTATAAGTGAAAAAATAACAAGTTAAATGTTACGCTGTACATATTTTACTTAAAGCCTAAAGCTTTATTACAAAATTTTGTGAAAAATTGCAACATTTCATGCAGAGCTTTAAAGAAAACGCTTGCCTAAATATGCTTTTATGCACAAAACAAGGATCCTTATTAGAACCAGCTTGATAACTTTAGTGGGTATATTATGCAAACTTGCACGGGGTCGGGTTAATTGAAACAATAAATTTAAGCGGTCAGACCTCCCAGTGTACACACTGCCTTAAAACACCTTGTAGTTATAGCCTAGTAATGAAATGGCCATTTAAAATTAACTAAGACTATATTTATACATAATAAATCTTTGCTACGTTACGTTTTGTTGTATAATAATATGTAATGTATGCAAGTCATTTATTATATACATGGATTGAAATACGAGTATATTCAAATTTAATTTAATTTAAAACTTGCTTGTTTAGTTTTTAAAGTTAAACTGACATATTAGCATAAAGGTGTAAAAAATAAATAAAATATTGAAAAAAAAATAATAATATGAGAAACTAAAATTAATATTTTAAGAAAAAATTTAAGCTTATGAGCAAATGTGTCAACTCTGTTGTTTTTACTATAGTTTCTTTTATGCTTTATATACGTTTATAATCTCTTGGCATGTACATGTATTTAATAAATTGCATATGCAACTTATTTACAAGGAGAGTACAAAAAATAATAATTGAAGCTTATTCATCTTTATTGAGCTGCAGCACCTGCTGCAGCAGATGCAGCTGGGATGGCGAGAAGAAAACATTTTTGTCACTGCGTTATTTTGTCTCATAAGAGTCATACGTTGTCACATTGTCCCAATTAAAGTTATCTAGCAGCACGATTATACCATATTTTAAAAAAGGAATATATTTGTACATAAATTTATCCGGGACATATGGTTTGTATATACATTTATCCAGGGCAGATGGAACTGCAGGAACCTAGTGTTAAGATACTCCGTTGCTTAGTCTCTGGTTTCTCCATCTCCGCTTTCCGCCTTTTTCGAGGCATTGCTTGTTGGGTGGCGAAATTCAACGCCGCGTTTGCTTAGTTGCCAGAGAGAAGAAAATGAAAATAAGAAAATCCATCTTCCCCGTGTGGGAATCGAACCCTCAAACCGTCACGTTTACAAAATCTTATTTGTTGTATGTACTAAGTCGCAATATTGGTTATATCTTAAACCAATTTTTGGGGGAGTGCTTTTAAACTATTCCATCACACAATTTACAGAACGCTTTGTGTAGCTTGTTCTTGATAAAACAAAACTTTTATCGTGTTGTTTATTTAAGGCTTTAATGCTTAAGATTTTCGAAATGCAGTGAGTGAGGATGAAAACTTTACCAATTTAACTAAAGCTGGACTTTATTCTTGAATTAAGTCCGGACTGGGCGGATTTTTGCCTCGGAAGTAAAATATTACCTTTTTTTGTTATATGCTTACTATACTCGAGTAAGATTTAGGGCAATCATCGTACAGTTTCAAGTCAATCTTTACTTAAAAATAACATAATATATTTACGATTGAGCAAAAAAAAATGAGGAAAAAAGAAAAAATGTTGTACTCATTTGACTTTACCTTTTACCTCTTAACACGAATTAAACAACGTAAATAGTGTATGAAATCATAAATTTAAAATTCAATATACCAAATTTACAATTAAACTCTAAGATATTTTAATCTTAGAATTGAACAACAAAACAGATTACTCTCATGCATTTTAAAACAGTATGACAGTAAACATGTTTCTTCATATTGAGTCGTGCAATGTCTGATTGTGTCAACATCAGCCAAATTGCTTTTTACTTTGCCGAATTGATATTACCACTGTGAAATTTAAATCTGTACCGTTTTAACGTATCGATGTAGTCTGCGTCGTTCATCGATTATAATGTCACATGTCAGTGTTTAATTGTAAATGAGCTGAAGAAAGCAAAAATGCTTTGAGCTCGAAATTCGGGAAATCTGTTCGAACAATAAAGCTTACTTTAGCTTTTTTGTCTTTAAATTCCACATACTCAATTAGATGAGAGAGCATGTATTTATTTCGAATCAAACTTTAGGAAAGCTTTATCGTCATTACAAAAACGAAAATTACCAATTAATAATTTTCGACAATGGCCTAGAGTATCAATGCTACTGTAACATATACCTAAGTTAATTAATACATTAGTATGCATTTGTACATATTTAAAATTTTCTCTGATTATAAATACGACGATTGCGGTTTCGATACGCACTTAGAGGCAGGAAATATTTTTTATATTTTTGCCTTGCGTATGGAAAAGCACAGTTTCAGATGAACGAAACGGAGTGTCTTAACAGCAAAAAAAGCAGTCTAATTTTTTTTAAACTATGTCAATAAATCCTTAATTTATTTATTTAAACCTAAAAATGAATTTAATTTCAATGATATAATAAAATTATTAATTCACACACTCGCCATTTAATATTATACCTATCCCTCCTTAACATTATCTTTTCAATATTTAATTGATTTAATCTTTTAAGTTTTTAAGGCCTAAATAGTAAATTAAATACATAAAAGGAGTGGTCTACCGCCATTTTGTTTAGCAGTTGTCATTTTTAAAATGTCATTAGCAAATGGCGGCGGCGGCATCGTTTTGTATGCCTTGATTTATTTCGCACCCGACTCATTATTGAGTGCTTGAAAATATGGGTGACATATAAATAAAGATGTATGGGATTTTTTAAATATAAATAAGGATATATTTTTCATCGAGGCTCTCGTGACATGACAGCATAGCATCTGACAGTGCGTGCAATAAATGCAATGCAGATGCATATATAAAGAATATATTTATTATAAATAATCTTAAAACCATAAATAAGTAATAATATTCTCTCATAAAAATATGATGGCCACACTGTATCTCGTCTAGACAGTAACTTGTGTCAGCTTCAATTTTCTGGCCATCACAAACTTTTATTAGGTTCTAAGAGATACAACTTATTGTCGTTTGTGTAAGGCTTAGCGCTTAACGTAAAAGCTGGCGTCGCGTTGGTCGCGTAACGAGACTCACTAAACACAACTTTCTCAATCTAAAAAAGACTTTGGAAACTGGAACTCGTTCACGATCGTTTCTACTACAAAAGTGTACCTGATGATAAATTACTTTACGAAATTCTATATTTACTTTTGCGGTTTTGGACAAGAAATTTATACTTTTGCGGTTTTGGACAAGAAATTTACGAATTTCTTTTTGGTTAGAGCTATACATTTAAATTCATTCAGTCAATCGTTAAAATATAAGTAAAGCCTAGATAATACGATCTGACAAGTTACCTGCACTTAAATATTTTTTTAACATACAAATATAATAATAATCATAACTTGTTAGTTACATGTATATTGTAAAGTGTTTAGAGAAGAGCTTTAAGTTTGAAAAGAACAATTATTTTTTTATATTTATTATATAATTGTTTAAAGGTTCTTACACCTTAAATGTTATTTACGTGGTGCAGATCAACACAACTTGTTGTTTTATCAGAACCGGTACATAAGTAATAAGTATAAGTTTTTATTTATCATATATCATATATATAATTATAAAGAAAAAACTACATATATCTTGTCAAAATGAAGCGCTAAATACACGTATATCAGCGTTGAATAACTAGAATATTCACCGAAGCGAGTCAAGTGAGATGCATCTTTGTCTGGAGGCAAGTAGACAACAAAACGACTAAGCTTGTGTAGTATACTAATTTACATTTTATCTCGGGATATAGAACATTCCTAGTGGCATTTATATTTAAATTGAATTATAAAATGTGTTTGTATATAGTACTATAATATTAGAACACGGCCAATAATACACTTATTCAATAGGGGAACATCTTAATGTGAATCTAGACAATACCTTTCATGGAAGATTTACGGCTTCGTGATTTAGTAATGGAGCATTTTATAGGAGCGTCGCAAATTAATTATTGTTCTAGAAATAATAGATTTGATTAAATTTTAGCGTCCTACATTATATAACTTAAGCGTTTGCTTTGATGAGCGGTTTACTTGGCATTTAACAGATGACTTAACGTTTAATGGGTTGACAAGAAATACATACAATACAGTACGTGAGCATTTGCTATGAAATGTCATATTACACTTAGTTATTGACTTGGCTTATTAGATTTTTTAAGTACTTAAATATATGTACATATACTTAAGTACACAAAAAAAGAAAAATAATTTCATTATATTTTAGGCACAACAAAATGGAATAAAATGTTTCTAATGTATACAATATCACAAAAAATACATTTGAATGTAATAAAAACCATATACATGTTTTCGATCATTTTTTTTGTTTTTGTCTGTTTTAATTATTATTTATTTATGAATTAATTTTCTCCATTGTCCGTGTAGATTTTAATTACTCATTTGTAATTTATTTTTATTATGAAATTTTACTGAAATCAAATTTAGTACCAAGTAAAATAACTATATATGTTCATTATTACTACATTTGGTTTCGAAATTGACATACATATAGTTCATAACCTAGATTGGTACTTGGTAGTAATATCCTTGACAATTAATATACGAATGTCCGGTCCCAAATAAGCCTATACAGTTGATGAGCCATATATAGCCAGAGTAATACTACAATACAGCGCTTACAGCAAAGTAGGCAGATTCTAGTGTTAAGACTCTCCGTTTCGTTCATCTAAAACTGTGATTTTCCATATGCAAGGCAAAAATATAAAAAATATTTCCTGTCTCTAAGTGCACATCGAAACCGCAATCGTCGTGTTTATAATCAGAGAAGATTTTAACGGCCTTATTCATAAAAAGTTATAGCACGCTTAAAGACTCAATATAGTACAGTTGTCAAAAAACGTTATTCATAACAGCATTTTAGTGCCAATTAGTTCTATAAACCTATCATAAAGTTATAGAACCGAGAACCCTACTATAAGAGTGTTTTAACGTCCAAAGATGGCCGATTCATATAACAGCTGATTATAGCTCATACTAATATGAGCATTGATATGACGTCGTCGAGTCGCTTGTCATCAAGAGTGTCAATTTCAGTTTCGTAAACAAAACAATATAACAATTGACATTTCGTTCGACATTTATTAACTATATTTAGTTATTAACAAGTTTATTAATAATAAATTCTACATAAGAAAGGTGCACAGAACATAGGTAATACTTGTCAACGTCTAAACAATTTTCAATTCTTTGTCGTTTTACTTCTTTTGACTGAATTTTTTAAAAATTAAGTAAGTTTATAAACTAAAATAAAATAAACATTCGTGTTTTTGTGATAACAACGACGTAAATGAAGCCGGTAAATGTCAAGCCAGATCCAATAATATATTTTTGTACGTAATATTATCTGTGGTCATACTATGTCAATGTGTTTGTCACTTATTATCTGTGGATTTACTAGTATTTTCGGCAACAAGTCGACCGACTTCAGTATAGTGGCAACATTGTGAACGTATTAATCAAATTAGTGACACTTTAGTTATAGAAGGCTTATAGAGCGTTTATGAATACAAACATTTATCGAACGTTCTATAAGCCTAAAGAGCGTGTTAACTAAAGTATACTTAAAACATTCTATAAGACTTTTTTATGAATAAGGCCGTAAATATGTACAAATGCATACTAATGTATTACTTAACTTAGGTATATGTTACAGTAGCATTGATACTCTAGCCCAGTGTCGAAGAACGAATAGGTTTTAACCAAGTAAGCGTTATTTATTTCTTCAGTTTGTAAGACAAAGTTAGGCAGGCGTTAAGTTCTTCAACTCAACACGAAATATCTATAGTTTGAACATACGTGGAGTACGAAGTGTTTTGACTCACGGCGTCTAGAAAAGTGAATTCATTCATAAATAAAGTCGATTTACGTAGATTTAATTTTTTATCACCATAACAAATTGTTATTTGTCATGAAATCGCAGAAATAAAATTCCCGCCATATTCAAGCATTAAACGCATAAATTGTAAATTAATAAATCTGTCGTATATTTTTATTTTACCTTCCGTGGTATGATTATAGGTTTAAATTTCATATTAAACGGTAATTTACGTTTTTGTAATGACGATAGAGCTTTCCTAATGTTCGATTCGAAATAATGACATGCGCTCTCATCTTATTAAGTATGTGGAAATTAAAGAAAAAAAGTTAAAGTAAAGCTTTATTGTTCAAACAGATTTCCCAAATTTCGAGCTTAAAGCATTTTTGCTTTTTTCAGCTCATTTACAATTAAACACTAACATGTATTAATTGCATCGAGCATTATAATCGATGAACGACGACTACATCGATACGTTAAAACGGTACAGATTTAAATTTCACAGTGGCAATATCATTCTGGCAAAGTAAAAAGCAATTTGGCTGATGTTGACACAATCAGGGATTGCCACGACTCATGAAGAAACACGTTTACTGTCATACTGTTTTAAAATGCATGAGAGTAATCTGTTTTGTTGTTCAACTCTAAGATATTTTATTGTAAATATTTATATTTTAAATTTTATAATGAAGTTTTTCGAGATGGTATATTGAATTTTAAATTTATGACTTCACACACTATTTGCGTTGTTTAAATCATATGTAGAGGTAAAAAGTAAAATTAAATAAGTTCTTAGAACGCTGTCATACTGTTTTAAAATGCATGAGAGTAATCTGTTTTGTTGTTCAACTCTAAGATATTTTATTGTAAATATTTATATTTTAAATTTTAAAATGAAGTTTTTCAAGATGGTATATTGAATTTTAAATTTATGACTTGACACACTATTTGCGTTGTTTAAATCGTATGTAGAGGTAAAAAGTAAAATTAAATAAATTCTTAGAACAAAATTAAAATATTTTTTTAACATATTTTAAAAAATATCTTCAATTTGCAGCTTTTCCTCAGTATTTTCCTCATTTTTTTTCTTACTCAATTGTAAATATATTATGTTATTTTTGTAAAGTAAAGATTGAACCCGCAACTTTGAGTATAGTAAACATATAACAAAAAAGGTAATATTTTACTACCGAGCCGAAAGTCCGACCGGTCTGCACCTAATTCAAGAATAAAGTCCAGCTTTAGTTAAATTGGTAAAGTTTTCATCCTCACTCACTGCATCTCGAAAATCTTAAGCAGCCTTAAATAAACAACACGACAAAAGTTTTGTTTTATCAAGAACAAGCTACCCAAAGCGTTCTGTAAATTGTGTGATGAAATAGTTTAAAAGCACTCTCTCAAAAGTTATATCTTAAACTTAGTATATATTACAAATAAAATATTGTAAACGTGACAGTTTGAGGGTTCGATTCCTACATGGGGAAGATGGATTTTCCTATTTTCATTTTCTTCGCTCTGGCAACTAAGCAAAACGCGGCGTTGAGTTTCGCTACTCAACACCCAACATTTTTTTTTAAAATATGGTATAATCGTGCTGCTAGATAACTTTAACTGGGGCAACGTGACAACGTATGACTCTTATGAGACAAAATAACGCAGTGACAAAAATATTTTCTTCCCACAACCCCAGCTGCATCTGCTGCAGCAGGTGCTGCAACTCAATAAAGATGAATAAGCTGCAATTATTATTTTTTGTACTCTCCTTGTAAATAAGTTGCATATGCAAGTTATTAAATACATGTACATGCCAAGAGATTATAAACGTACATAAAGCATAAAAAAAACTATAGTAAAAAAAACAAAGCTGACACATTTGCTCATAAGCTTAAATCTTTTCATAAAATATTAATATTAGTTTCTCATATTATTAATTTTTTTTTTCAATATTTTATTTATTTTTTACACCTTTATGCCAATATGTCCGTTTAACTTTAAAAACTAAACTAGCAAGCTATAAATTAAATTAACGTTAAATATCTTTGTATATAATAAATGTCTAGCATACATTATATATTAATATACAACAAATCGTAACGAAGATTTATTATATGTAAATATAGTCTTAGTTAATTTAAAATGGCCATTTCATTACTAGGCTATTACGGCAAGGTGTTTTAAGGCAGTGTGTACACTGGGAGGTCTGACCGCTTAAATTTATTGTTTCAATTAACCCGACCCCGTGCAAGTTTGCATAATATACCCACTAAAGTTATCAAGCTGGTTCTAATAAGGATCCTTGTTTTGTGCATAAAAGCATATTTAGGGAAGCGTTTTCTTTAAAGCTCTGCATGAAATGTTGCAACTTTTCACAAAACTTTGTAATAAAGCTTTAGGTTTTAAGTAAAATATGTACAGCGTAACATTTAACTTGTTATTTTTTCACTTATAAGAGAAACAGAGATTTTGCTGGTACATTTATAATAAAATGCACTGAACCTATCTATAAAATAGACCTTTCGTCTTTTAACGAATCTTTTATTTCAATTCTTACAATATAAAATAGTATAATTAATGTTCACAGATAAAAAAAAGAACTGATCATTCACAAAAATGTTCAAGAAATACAACTTTCACAATTTAAATCACCATTATTTCTCAATTTTTCTAAACTCCGGCTTAATTTTTATTAAAATGAGGCTCCACAATTTCTATTGTATCAAATCTGTTATGTAAAGTATTTTATTTTTATTTACTTTTGTAATCTTTACATTTGCAATTGTGTACCCTCTTTCCCGGGACATCGCAGTCGGGTTGAATAATTACAGCCATTCGGCGCCATCAGTTGACTATCAAACTCAGCTTACTCTGTACTGACGTTTACTGGTCTATTACTAGTTGTTCAAATGGTGGAACGCATTGTATTTTGTTTCAGAAACTACGTCAAATAATTCCTGTAACATATATAAAATTTATACAACATAGAAATATATATATATATATATATATATATATATATATATATATATATATATATATATATATATATATATATATATATATATATATATATATATATATATATATATATATATATATATATATATATATATATATATATATATATATATATATATATATATATATATATATATATATATATATATATATATATATATATATATATATATATATATATATATATATATATATATATATATATATATATATATATATATATATATATATAAGATTTAGGGTCGATCGTTTGAAGACACTGGGTTTGCCTATTACGCCCAAATTTGAGACATTACAACTTAATAAAAAAAACATTGCACTCCGAAAATAATTTAAACAAAATTTTATTATTTAAATTTAAAAGTTATAAATTTTATTAATAAACATATACATATAGAATAAATCCAATATCAAGCAGACGAAGCCGTGAATGAGTCGCTAGTATTGAATATATTAAGGTAATCATAACAGACTAAATTTACATACTTACGCGATAAAAGTCCAAAAATATGTCTCTCCGTCTGGTCTCATGCTTGTTGTTTATATATGCTTGTTGTTTATTATGTATATTATGTACCCATACTTTATAAACTCAAATGAAATTAATAAAAATCGCTTCCGCCCGTACCGCATCAGTACCACCGACCACTTGAAGTTGGCCAAAGACAACTCGTATTTGGTTGATGGGAACACGTTGAGGTAGCTTAGGCATCTTCATTTTATTATATATAATGTTCTAAATATTTTTTTTGTTTTTATGTCTTCACGCTTCATCCCGCACAAGGCAGAGTAGGAAGAGGAAACCGCAGATAACATCCTATGTTATCTGCGGTTTCCTCTTCCTACCTAGTGTTAGAACCAGTGGCGTACCTAGAACTTTTGCCGCCCGGGTCGATCTGCAGTTTGCCGCCCTTTCAATCATAAGTTAATAAAATAATGGTTTTTATAAATTAATACACATAAATAAATTATTAAGTTATTTAATCAATATTCATTAATACACAAAGTAATTTTTTTAGACATATTTGTATGGACTCGTAAAGATGTTTACCTAATATCTACTCTTCTAGCTTTCATAGTAGAAAAATCGTGTGTAATATTCTAAAAATTTATATTATATGTCATTTGTTTTGTTTGACAATATTGCAAAATTTTGTAGTCTTTATTGACTCATTGTAGAACGTAACATTGTTCAAACTTATGGGAGATATAAATAAAAATAAATGTATTCTAAATGTAATTTCCAATACAATTCTTCAAAATGGACTCAGTATATTTTTTTTATGGGAAGGACAAGGCAAACGAGCGATTGGGTCACCTGATGGTAAGTGATCATCGACGACCACGGCCCTATGTAACAGCAGAGGTGTTACAAGAGCCGGCCTTCAAGGTGGACGTAGACGCGCTTTTTGAAGATATCCATGTCGTATCGATCAGGAAACACTGCCGCAGGTAGGCTATTCCACATTAGTGTGGTGCGTGGAAAACAGTTCCTACGGAACCGCACAGTAGAAGAGTTCCACGTGGGGATAATACCTTTATTTGTGTCGTACTGTGCGGTTGGAGAATTCAGCGGCAGGACCCAGATCAAACAGTTCTCCAGAACACTCCCCATGGTATAAGCGATAGAGAACTCACAGCGAGGAAACGTCTCTACGCAGCGCCTAAGTGTCTAGCCTTTCACAGATAATTGGGTGCCCAACGATACGAACGGCTCTATTCTGTATGCGATGAAATGGTTCAAGTTGATACTGGGGTGCCCCAGACCAGAGATGCGAACAATACTGCTTATGAAGCCGAACCTGAGCTCTATACAGAGCCAATCGGTGTGCAGGCGTGAAGTACTGTCTCGCTCTTCCGATGAGACTCAGTTTCTTCGCGGCCAACTTGGGCTTGCTATCCAAATGATCGCGATACTGACAGTCATTCGAAACGCTGAACCCCAATATATTGATAATAGCAGAGGCTTTAAGAAAAATGTTCTTAAAAAACTGGTGACACGACAAAAGGGTTTTTTAGTGGTTAACGCGCAAACTTGAGTCTTCTGGGGGTTGAATTTAACAAGATTCCTTTCACCCCACAATAAGACATTACTGAGGTAGGTCTCAATAGAAGACACAAGTTTTATTCGGTAAAAACCTGCACGACCGGAGTGTACGGCGTCCACAGTACTATCATCCTTATAGCAATGAATGTTAGAATTTGCTTTGCTTTCGACAGCTGCAGTCCAACGGTGAGTAAGGTAAATTAGATTACCAACGACCATGGCAAAAGCCATATTGACGGTCGTTGATCAACTGGTGATCCTCTAGATAAACCAGTAGCTGGCTGTTTAGTATACTCTCCGTGACTTTGGAGAGCAGGGAGGTGATAGCGATAGGCTTATTAGTTTGCCGGATTCGAGCTGTCATCTGTCTTCGGGATCGGATGGATCAGAGCGCTCCTCCACGAGTTCGGGGCTACGCCGATTGAATAGGAAAGCCGAAATAGACGCGTTAGTACCGGTCTCAACTCAAAAGCGCAAGAAGGAAGCAGAGAAATGCCATAAAGTACACTCGGCTTGTGGATGTCTAAAGAAGAGAGGGTTCACCGAACAGCTTTTTGACTGATTTTAATGTCCGGCATTGAGCTCAGACATCTCAGGATTGTCGGCGGTGTCTTGCCTTGTCACACTTGATATACCTTACGTTTTTCATTAGCAGCTTGTTTACAATACATACCAAACCTGTTAACGGCTGTGACTTACCATCAAGCGGCACCACAGAGCTAGGAACATAAAGGTCCATACCCTGTAAAACCACCTTGGCAACAGCCGAAGCACAGGTACTCGGATCATCAGAAGAAAAGCAAATGGGCCCCCAGGGATAGGATGAGTTAAAAGCACGCATCCCATCCCAATCTGCTCACTTATAGTGCCAGACGCTACCAGTCGCTGGTGTTCTGTGACTGACCACACACACCACACGACCACAACCCGGTACTGTTCCCGGTACTGAAGTCAGCAGAAGATCCAGTAAGGAGGCATTATGGCTATCCACGTCTGGAAGACGCGTGGGTGAGTCAACCAGTTGGGGCAGTCTATTAGCCACAGCAAGGTCAAATACAGCCCTTCCCACGTGTCCAGTGGTGCATAACCCAAGCCAATCGGAATTGTGGGTATTAAAATCGCCAAGTATCACGACTTCAGCGGAGAAGATAAGCCAGAGCACATCATCAATGGCCGATTGCAAACGCACCGTGAGTCGATCTGTTTCTGTAGCACCACTATGGGACCTGTACCGACATGCGTAAATTCGAACGCTATCGTTTAAATCCATACGAAGCCAGATAATAGACAGGTCCCGACCTTCCCGACCTTTCTCCAGAGCTCGGCATTACCTAATGCGAAACGCAGTGACAAACAAAAGCCACTACTTAACGCCGGTTTTAATGCCGAGGGTGGTATAATCCGGTCGAGTCTACCCAAGGATTGTCATCACTGACAACATGACTCTACCACCTAAAACATGACTCTACTACCTAATTTATCTATTTGCGATTCCTGAAATTATAAGTTCGTCAGTAATTTTGTTTTGTCTCGTTTAAATTTTGTTGTTCGGCGCTGACACCCTAATGCTTTGCAGATCTGCAGATCTGCAGCTTTGCAGATATGCAGCAGACCAGGGGCAGGGAAATATTTATCTCTTTTGTAACCAATAACAACGAGTTAAACTTTATATATGTTCGTAAATTATCCTTTTTTTAAAAAAGCACAACGCACTAGGGCAACCTCACACTACGTAATTACACTGAACTAAGTATAACAAAGTACTAAATTTGAAAAGAATATACGAGTACAAATGGCACAATTAAAAACAAAAGTGTAGGCATATTTTGGGAAAAAAATAAAGAATTCAAAACAAGACGACTCAACTGACGAAAATCTAACGACGCACAATAACAATAATTAAAAATTAAGCCGCGAAGCAAATTTGAAAACAACGCAAAACGAAACAATGCAATCGAGGCATTGGTGGAAATCAAATATTAAACTTATAATAATCATTTTTTTTTTAACAATAATTTGCTTTTTACAACTATAAGTAAATATAAAAAATGAGGCCCTAATATATGTGCCGCCCCGTGCGGACCGCACCCACCGCCCCCCCCCCCCCCTCCCACCTACGTACGCCACTGGTTAGAACACTCTGTTGTTTAGTCCCTGCTTTCGCAGTTCCTGCTTTCCGCCTTTTTCGAGTATTGCTTGTTGAGTAGTGGAACTCAACGCCGCGCTTCGCCTAGTTTCCAGAGCGAAAAAAATATAAATGGAAAAATTTGTCTTTCCCGAGTGGAAATCAAACCCACAAACCGTCTTGTTTACAGGTTGTTTTTATTTGTTACATATTAAGGATATTTTACGAGGTGACCAAATATCACGACATATGTATCTAATGTTATTTCATCTAAGTAGGAAACCGTAAATTTAGCTTATAATCGTTATCAAATAAAAATGTAATTTCATCTACCTTCGATACTTCTCCTTCATTTAATTTCAAAGTTCTATTAATAATTATTTCTTTTTGGCTCACAATTATTCAAATTAAACACATAATTGACCCTGAAATTTCATCAAAAATTACAAAAGGCTACGCGGCGTTGAGAAAGTGAATATTAATTACGATGGAGCACAAATGAATTGTATTTAGGCACATTTTACGCCCTGTAGGATTTGTTGAACGCATTATGTGTGTTTTGTCATACCTCAGTTAAAATATTTTAGTTGCCGTGTATTCCATTATATTTGTAACTAAAACTTAAAGTTAAAGTAGTCCATTTAAACGCGACGCGAACCGGATGTTAACGCGGCACGCGACGACCCTCAAATTACACTGCATTATGACTACATATCAAGAAAAGCGGAAAAGCTTCTAAACTGTGAATGAGAAAATGTTACAAAAGTTTTCAACGAGAAATCATTATCATCTAATATTTGTTGCAAGTTTAAAACAAAGCTACGAACCTGGTAAATCCCGGTACAGTGATAATGCGCGCAAATTTCCCTGGATTTGCGCAAATCAAAGTGCTGAACCCCGGATTACTGGCTATACCTTTGACAATAATAGTCGTGTTATTATAATTGGCCTTAAATCGATACAAATTGGCAAAATAACCGGTCTTATTTGTTGTGTGTGTATAATACATTATATTTAATGTAAAAAATACACACGTAAATATAAAGAATATACAAATATTATAATAATATTTTCTTTATCAGTCTTAGTGTGCTTTATAAATTTAAAGCTCATCCGATTAAAAGAAAATAGTAACCCATATACGAACATGAAACAAAATCTCAAGGCAAAATATTTTTCATATCACATTTCTGCTGAAAACAGAGGTTAGCAACAACTCAAGTTGCCAACATAATATAAAAAAAAATACAAATAATATTCAATAACAAAAATTATATTCACCATCCGTATTACAAACTCAATTTATAACAAACTACAAAGTGCAAACATATTACTGTAAAATAACCGTAAAATACATTCAAAGACCAACTTCATGCAGTTTCCACAGAGTTTTAAGGAAAATTTTATAAAGGAAATCCAAACTAACAAGTAGAGAACATGTAACAGCACTGCTGTAGTGTACTGTGCAGTGTACACGTACCGCGACGTGCTACGCCTTACAACAGTCCTAAAAACTTGGAACCAGCTGTCAAAGCTAATATTATCGGGCACAGTGTCAAATAAAAGCACGACATATTTCTTATATATATATGAGTGACGGACGTGTGCCACATATTTTACGAATCCAATTAACACAAACATATAAAAGTTTTCTACTTTGTATATCCTTAATAGTATGTTGAGTAAACAAGGATTTATACAGAAAAAGAAAATAAAGTCTTGCTGTAAATGCAAATGCAACTAGTTAGTTAACTCTCATATCCCCTTTAAAAAATAGGTATTTTTATACGTTGCAAGTTGGATCTCGATCGAACTCTATTTAAACTGTGTCAATAAATCCTTAATTTATTTATTTTAATCTAAAAATGAATTTAATTTGAATAATGAAATAAAATTATTAAATCACACACTCGTCTTTTAATATTATACCTATCCCTCCTTAACATTATCCTTTCAGTATTTAATTGATTTAATCTTTTAAGTTTTTAAGGACTTAGATAGTAAATTAAATACATAAAAGGTTTCAAATGCGTGGTCTACCCCCATTTTGTTTAGCAGTTGTCATTTTTAAAACGTCATTAGCAAATGGCGGTCGTGGCATCGTTTTGTTATGCCTTGATTTATTTCGCACCTGATCCATTATTGAATGCTTAAAAATATAGGTAACATATAATAATATAAAGATGTATAGGTTTTTTTTTAAATATAAATAAGGATGTATATATCATTGAGGCTGTTGTGGAGCAATGGCACAGCATCTGACAATAAATGTACAATAACGCACGTGATGTATAAAAAAATCATTTATTATCAATAATCTTAAAACTAACTAATATTACTAACTAATATTCTCTCATAAAAACATGATGGCCTCACTGTATGCCTCTAGACAGTAAGTTGTATCAGCTTCAATTTTAATGGATTTGATTAAATTTTAGCGTCCTACATTTTATAACTTAAGCGTTTGCTTTGATGAGCGGTTTACTTGGCATTTAACAGATGACTTAACGTTTAATAGGTTGACAAGAATTACATACAATACAGTACGTAAGCACATGCTATGAAATATTATGTTTCGTTATTGACTGATCTGTCTAGTCTTATAAGATTTGTTAAGTACTTAAATATGTACATATACTTAAGTACCAAGAATGGAAAAATAATTTCATTATATTTTAAACACAACAAAATGGAATAAAATGTTTCTAATGTATACAATATCACAAAAAATATATTTGAATGTAATAAAAAAACCACACATCTTTTTTCGATCTTTTTTTTTGTTTTTGTCTGTTTTAATTATTATTTATTAATGAATTAATTTTCTTCATTGTCCGTGTAGATTTATTATGTTTTTTAATTTATTTTTATCATGAAATTTTACTTAAAACCTAATTTAGTACCAAGTAAAATAACTATATATGTTCATTATTACCACATTTGGTTTCGAAATTGACATACATATAGTTCATAACCTAGATTGGTACTTGGTAGTAATATCCTTGACAATTAATATACGAATGTCCGGTCCCAAATAAGCCTATACAGTTGATGAGCCATATATAGCCAGAGTAATACTACAATACAGCGCTTACTGCAGAGTAGGCAGATTCTAGTGTTAAGACTCTCCGTTTCGTTAATCTTAAACTGTGCTTTTCCATATACAAGGCCAAAATATAAAAAATATTTCCTGTCTCATAAGTGCACATCGAAACCGCAATCGTCGTGTTTATAATCAGAGAAGATTTTAAATATGTACAAATGCATACTAATATATTACTTAGCTTACATAGGTATATGTTACAGTAGCATTGATACTCTAGGCCACAGTGTCGAAGAACGAATAGGTTAAAAGGAACAAGTAAGCGTTATTTATTTCTTCAGTCTGTAAGGCAAAGTTAGGCGTTAATTTCTGCAAATCAACTCGAAACGTCTTTAGTTCGAACATAAGACGGAGTACGAAGTGTTTTGACTCACGGCGTCTAGAAAAGTGAATTCATTCATAAATAAAGTCAATTTACGTAGATTCAATTTTCTATCACTATAATAAATTGTTGTTTGTCGTGAAATCGCAGAAATGAAATTCCCGCCATATTCTAGCATTAAACGCATAAATTGTAAATTAATAAATCTGTCGTATATTTTTATTTTACCTTCCGTGGTATGATTATAGGTTTAAATTTCATACAAAACCGTAATTTACGTTTTTGTAATGATGATAGAGCTTTCCTAAAGTTCGATTCGATATAAATACATACTCTCTCATCTAATTAAAAATTAAAGAAAAAAAGCTAAAATAAGCTTTATTATTCGAACATATTTCCCGAATTTCGAGCTTAAAGCATTTTTGCTTTTTTCAGCTCATTTACAATTAAACACTGACATGTATTCATTGCATCGAGCATTATTGATGAACGACGCAGACTCTACATGGATATGTTAAAACGGTACAGAATTAAATTTCACAGTGGCAATATCATTCCGGCAAAGTAAAAAGCAATTTGGCTGATGTTGACACAATCAGGCATTGCAACGACTCAATATAAAGAAACATGTTTACTGTCATACGGCTTTAAAATGCATGAGAGTAATCTGTTTTGTTGTTCAACTCTAAGATATTTTATTGTAAATATATACATTTATACTTTAAATTTTAAAATGAAGTTTTTCAAGATGGTATATTGAATTTTAAATTTATGGCTTTACACACTATTTACTTTGTTTAATTCGTGTTAAGAGGTAAAAGTTAAAGTCAAATAAGTACAAAATTGTATAGAACTAAGAACAAAAGTATAATATTTTTATTATTTTTCATTTTAACCTATTTTTAAAAATACCTTGAATTTACAACTTTTCCTTAGTATTTTTCTCATTTTTTTTAAGCCTAAGCAGAGATTGAACCTGCAACTGTGCGATGACACCCCTAAATCTGACTCAAGTATAGTAAATATATAACAAAAAAGGTGATATCAAGAAAAAGCTACCCAAAGCGTTCTGTAAATTATTCCCTCAAAAGTTATATCTTTAACGAATATTGCAACTTTTATATATAACAAATAAAATATGTATATATGTATATATATTCATATTAAATTTTAAATATAGTTTAATTGTGCTTGTAGAAAATCTTAAGTGGAACATTGTGACAGCGTATCACTCTTATGAGACAAAATGGAACGCAGTCATAAAAGTATTTTCTTCTTAACTTCCCAGCTGCATGCCGAATAAAATTGAAAAACCTACAATTATTTTTTTTGTACTTTCCTGATAAATAAATTGCATATGTAATTTATTAAATACATATAGAAGCCGAGAGATTATAAACATATACAAAGCAGATAAAAAACTATAGTAAAGCTGACACATTTGCTCATGAGCTTAAATTTTTTTATAAAATATTATTTTTACTTTCTATAACCTCATATTATGAACAAGTTTTTATACAATGTTTTAAACTAAACTAGCAAGCTATAAATTAAATTAACGTTAAATATCCATGTATATAATAAATGACTTGCATACATTATATATTAATATACAACAAAACGTAACGTAACACAGATTTATTATATATAAATATAGTCTTAGTTAATTTAAAATGGCCATTTCATTACTAGGCTATAACTACAAGGTGTTTTAAGGCAGTGTGTACACTGGGAGGTCTGACCGCTTAAATTTATTGTTTCAATTAACCCGACCCCGTGCAAGTTTGCATAATATACCCACTAAAGTTGAAGCTGGTTCTAATAAGGATCCTTGTTTTGTGCGTAAAAGCATATTTAGGCAAGCGTTCTTTAAAGCTCTGCATGCAATGTTGCAATTTTTCACAAAATTTTGTAATAAAGCTTTAGGCTTGAAGTAAAATATGTACAGCGTAACATTTAACTTGTTATTTCTTCACTTATAAGATAAACAGAGATTTTGCTAGTACAGTTATAATAGAATGCGCTAAACCTATCTATATTACAACTTCCGTCTTTTAATTAATCATTTATTTTGAAGCCAAACAATATAAGATAATATAATTAATATATACAGATAGAAAAAAAAAACAGATTTTACGCAGAAACGTTCAAGAAATATAACTTTCGTCGTTTAAATCACTATTTCTTCTTCTCCTTTCCTTTATTTCACGACGATTTACTTAAAAAACCATTTTGTTGCTCGTTTGGGCTTTTTTAAAACGCTTTTATCAGTTTCACTTGTATCTGAGTAACTTTCCTTGGACTGAGAAACCGTGGATTATATAACTTGTCAGTATACTCAGTTACCGTATGTGTCTTGTTAGCCGAGCGGTCTGATATGCGGATTTGCAGTAACTTTTTTGCAGTGACTTTACATGCTGTAGTTGTGGGTTCGAATCCCGTCCGTACCAGTGAAAAAGTTGTTTTTTAGTCTACTTTTATTTTGTTTTTATTTATTTTGTATTGTATTATTTTTATTGTTTAATTTTTATTTCATTCATTAGTAAAAAATGAAAAATTTTATTAAATGAATAAGAAATAAAATAATAATAATGTACCATATTAAACTATACAATAAGAAATAAATATAGTTTAAAAAAAACTAAAAAATATGCTTTTTTTAAGTTTCTACATCAAACTAAAAAGTAAACAATAATTCTTAAAACAAGTTAAAAACAGTAATGATCGAAAAATACTAATATTATTGTGATAAAGCGTGGGGCGCTTTGTGTCATATTTACCTATTGAGTTGGTCATTCCTTTTCCCTCACCCTATGAAGGGTCAATCTCTCAATCTCTATTATATATCTCAATCTCTATAAATATGCACTATATAGTTTCAGTTGCTTAATATACGAAAAATATGGCACAAAGCGCCCCACGCTTTTTCACAATAATATTAATATTTGTCGATCATTACTGTTTTTAACTTGTTTTAAGAATTATTGTTTACTTTTTAGTTTGATATTAAGTATATAGTAAAAAAGCGTATTTTTTAGTTTTTTTAAAATATATTTATTTTTTTAAGTCCTGTTTTATTACTTATTATTAAAATGAAACTTCACAATTTCTATTATATCAAATCTGTTTTGTAAAGTAATTAATTTTTAATTTACCTATGTAATCTTTATATTTACAGTGCTGTACTCTCTTTTAAACAGATTAAGACAGCGAGGTTATAAATCCAGGTATCCCGGGACGTCGCAGTCGGGTTGAATAATTACAGCCATTCGGCGCCATCAGTTACCGACGCTCAGTTGACTATCAAGCTACAGCTTACTCTGTACTGACGTTTACTGGTCTATTGCTACTGCTAGTTGTTGTTCAAATGTTGAAACGCATTGTATTATATTACAGGAAATATGTCTAATAATTCCTGTAACATATATAAGATTTATAAAACATAAATTTATAAAACATTATAAAATTTAGAATTGAACGTTTGAACGTTATAAGCATTTTATACAGCTTAGAAGGCAGGTAGAGACAGTAAGTCTAACCTAGCGACCTAATGATGACCTAATAAGGTTTGCCTATTGTGCCCGAATTTGACACGCTAAGATTTAATAACGAAAACTGCGTTTGAAAAATAATTTAAATACAATAATTTAAATAATATTTTTGAAAATTTGAGTTTTCTGTGTACTATTACTATTAGACCATTTGTTTTTTACATGTTAATACATTTTTATTGTACTATGACTAAAGGAAAACACAGAATTCTTATTAATATATTAGATTTGGTGTTCGTCGGTTTGTCTGTCAAAACCATTTCCTTATTTTGTTCTGTATTAAATTCTGTATTAAAAAAAAACAAATAAACAAAAGAAAAAATTAAAAAAGAGGACCGTCGTGGCGCAGAGGCGCAACGTCTGCTTGTAACGCGACTAACACGACGGTTACTGGGTTCGATCCCCAGTCGGGGAAGATGGATTTTTCTATTTCCATTTTCTTCGCTCTGGCAACTAAGGCAAAGCGCGGCGTTGAGTTCCGCCACTCAACACGCAATGCCTCGAAAACGGCGGAAAGCGGGGACAAAGTAAGCAGGGACTAAGTAACGGAGTGTCTTAACACTAGGTTCGTATGGTTCCTGCAGTTCCCTCTGCCTACCCTGCCATGTGCGGGATAAAAGTGTGAAGCTAAATAAATAAAATAAATAATAAAAAAATTTAAATGTTGAATTTACCCATCTGCCCTCATAACTCGAGAAGAAACCATTACAAGTTTATTTGTGGAATTCGTTTCACATCCCAATTTTAGACCACATTCAATAATTAAACGTGACAATTACTTATAAAATAACACAATATATTATATTTAGTACCTATTCTATAAAATGGAAAGAAAGAAAATAATTGAAATCAGTCTGAAAACAATATAAAATTACATCTTGCAAGTAGGTGATCCATACAAAAGAAATTGCTATCGCATAGTTGTGTACTTCGCATTCTTTACTTCTACGAATGTACACGCTCCCTTTCTGTGCCACATTTCTTTGTGATGTACGAATATATTTATAATATTTTATTTTCATTCAGATTTGCGCTAACAGGCATATAAAAGCTGTAAAAAGGATATACTACATAATTTTTAACATATTACTGGTTTAAAGCACGTAAAGTTCTATCACACACAACTTCCCCTAGTAAAGATTAAAAATAATAAAAAATGATCTCTTAAGGAGTAGAATAAAAGATTTTTTTAGTAAACATGTTCACGTTTTTCCTTATATTTAATAGTAATTATTAAAAAATAAAAGATTTATACGCTTTTATTTTATTATTCAGTAAAAAAAACAAAAACTATTGGTTCAGTAAACTGCTCTCATTTATATGTATGTACCTATATATTGAGGAATTCTACAATTTTGACAGAAAACGTATATTAAGGTATATTATTTTAAGATCAAGATTTTATTAAGAAACACTCGCGTCAACTCCATACGTTCACACATCACAGTGGCATAGTTGAATGGCGCAACTTTATCGTCACAAATGAATTCCTTTCTCATTGGCGCGTGACTTGCATGAAACGTATGTTCTTTTGACAACGTTACGCCCTAACTAAGTATTGTACGCTATACGATCTAAGGCATTGTTATTTGACTCCTAAAAACGAATCGCCTTATGTGGATTTGTTCTCCAAATTGCGAATTCGCGGCATATTAGCCTTCTTTTTTTGGCTCATCTCGCCATTGTCAACGTTTAGTGTAGTATAGTAAGCTCGTTGTTAATACTACGTGACTACAATCGAATTGTAACATTTATAGATAATGGAATATTAATAAATATTTAATAGATGTAGCTTTAGCTTAAAGAAATGCATTGTATTTTTCCATATATTGCTTATAAATATGTAAACATAGAAATTGAACTTAATAAAAAGGAGTAAGACGTCCATTTCTCCGCTCGGTTCTTTCTTTCGTGTGACGGAACATTGCGTATAATTCCAAGCGAAGAACAAAGTTGACAGTTGACATTAGGTTCTTTATATCTACCATGCTATATATACAGTGCAAAACTTAAAAATGATCCAATGGTAGCGCCAAGCATCCAAGCGCTTGGACTTATAAAAATCACTCTACGGAGATGCTAACAACGTAATAAGTTATGAAAACCTCCATGAAGAATACATGGCTTATTGATCAGAGCGCTTTGTCTATTTCCATCAGACACATCAAAAGAGCAAATAAAGCAAGTACTTTGAATGCCCCAAATTTTCATTTTAAAAAGTTATTAGTAATAATATTTATGACTTAATTTTTAGGTGAACTGACGATTTGGATACCAGAAATCGTTGGAAAAAAAAAGAAAAATCCAGATTATGGATTTTTTATCAGATGACGATAAATGTCAACAATATTCAATTATATATATCAACAATATATTATTTTATTAAATTAAGCCTCTCCAATAACTTTTATCCGCTTTACTTCTAGCGAAAATTATAATGCCAGAGACGTGAATAATTTACATAAAACTTTTTTATAAAAGAGAATTCAGGTTAAAGATAAAGACGATGAGGGAACACCTCTTTATTATTTTTCCCTTTTTTGCTCATTTTACGTAAAAACATAAATTGACGAGTAAATATTTTTTATGGACTTAGACGAGAATGCTCGTGTGTTTCTAATATTACACTCGTTTGCTGGAGCCATTTAAATTAGTATTGGACGTAATACAGAAACATTTTAGCTCTGTAATTCGATGGGGAAAAGGTTTTGACAAAGATCTCGTAGGTTCGATTTCCTTTTAGTGGCCACGTCATTAATTAACGGGCATACAAATAGCATCATTTATTTTGAAACTTTAAAAGTCCTTTTTCTGTACTAATGTTATACAAAGGAAATGTTTGTATGTTGTTTTATTTTCTTGCATTGAATAAACTCAAGAAATACCTTACAGATTTTGACGAAGTTTAAGATGAAGAGACCTTATGCCTCAAAAAGTAACATAGAGTATTCTATGTTTGAGTATTTTATGTTTTTGACATAGAGTATTTTATGTTTTTGTTGTAAAAATGAGAGGATAAATATACCCTACATATCACAAAGTAAAACAAGAGTTATATCTAATATTATGTTATATAAATATTATAATATTAAGGTTACTACAATTTCATAGTATAATATCTTAATATTTTATTTTGAGGACAGTCGTGGCGCAGAGGCGTAAGCGTCTGCCTGTAAACGGAGAAGATATTTTTCTAATTCCATTTTCTTCGCTCTGGAAACTAGGCAAAACCCGACGTTGAGTTCCGTCACTTAACACGCAATGTCTCGAAGAAAAGGCGAAAAGCGGGGACGGAGAAAGCAGGGACTAAGCAACGGAGTGTCTTAACACTAGGTTCACATGGCCCCTGCAGTTCCCTCTACCTACCCTGCAATATGCGGGATAAAGCGTGAAGCTATAAAAAAAAATCTTAATATTTTAATTAGGTATTATACTAACACAGTAAATTATTAAATTCTGGTAACCTTGCTTATAACAAGTGGCGCCCAGTATGGGACATCGATTTGTAATATTTTAAATGCTTAACAAATTTGAAAACGTTGTACTTTAACGTTTTATCGTCGGATATCGAACCCCACTCAAGTATCGTTCGGGGAAAGAATGTTTGATGTGAAACGTTTAAATGTACCAAGTGACCACTTACGTTGATGGCCCTCTAAAAAAGGTAGCTCTCGTTTTTGTCAACGTTTAGGGTGTTACGCTCCGCTAAATAACGCTTTTTGATAGTAAACGCTGTGTAGAATTATTCCCTTTGTAATTTGGAACAAACAAAGTAATGTATGTACGTTTGGCCATCGTTAAACGATATACATTTTCAGCGTTTCAAAGCTCGGCATTCGTTTATGATTTATGTTTAGGAAGGAATGTGACTAAATAATACTAAAACGTGTACTGAGCAAATTTACACAAAGTTTTATTTTACTTGCATTTTATATAGCTTAAGTGTTGTGCAAATATATATATATATATATATATATATATATATATATATATATATATATATATATATATATATATATATATATATATATATATATATATATATATATATATATATATATATATATATATATATATATATATATATATATATATATATATATATATATACAAAATATATAAAATACAATGAAAACAAACGGAAATATTCAAAAACCATTCGTTCGTCAGCTAATTAACACTTTGCCAACAATTTGATACATATCAAAGTGAGCGGACGATGTTTTGTCGGCAAACACAAAGAGAAGCTGGCGGTAACAATTACACTTGTTAGGGTAGAGCAAGGGCAATCAAAGAGACTGTGACCTATATATGGACGCTAATTACTTACACGTTGTATTGGTTTCATGATTACTATTGAGTATATAGTCAAGATAGTATAGATGTTTATGTATAATATTTTAGGTTGTCGTAATTAAATACCGCACTTTGGCTATTAAGATACAAGAAATTATTATAATAATATTTTTATGACTTTTTTAGTGTTAATTCACAGTAATCGTGGAAAAATAATAATAGAAAATATATATTTAAAAATTAACGTAGTGAAATACAAATTGATCACTAAGCCATTCGTAACGCTGAGTATAAATTCTTATACGATTGGGCATATAATATAGAGGAAATAACATCATACTGAATTGTTAAAAGCATGACGCGCGGGTTTGAGTCCCGTTATGGAAGAAAAATTTAAGATTTCTTTTTTAAATAACTCTTTTCTATAGTAAACGTAAATGTTAGGCCTTTGCTAAACGATATACATTTTGAGTAGTTTGAGCTAAAAAAAATTGTTAAAAGCATGACGCGCAGGCTTAGGTCCTACTGCGTTTTTTTATTTTCTTTAATATATTTTGTAATTTGACCAACTGATTTACTTGGAATAATATGGTAAATTTAAGCACTACAATGTACGCATAACCCTTTGAACTTTCAATTAGCAATCTAACTCCTACGATTGATCAATTCAAAATCATAATTTAGCGTCGAACAGACTGACACTCGTGATTAGATAAATTTAAAGCAATATTAGATGAAACTCGAAACAAGCACGCTTACTCTGTGATATTAATTGTATATATCGACAGTATCACGTATTGGATTCATTTATTGCGACAAAATATTAAAAAAAATCTCATTTTGTCGTAATTCCACGTAGTGTGGACATGTGAACATTGTTTTGAAATTTATTAAAGCAAAGCTTTTCGTCAGAAAAGTTATACAAAAATATAAAATTTTACATATTGTCATATACTAAGTTATTTACCATGTATTTTATATCTTCCAAGCACGACAAAGTACGTCAAGCTATGGAGCTAAACATTTTATTTGTACCTTAAAGTAAACCATATTACAAATTCCTTCCCTGTTATTCAATATAAACTTTATAACTCATCATAATATTTGTATTCACTAAGAGTCTGGAATTTTTTCTAGATATATTGCAGAAAGTTTTTATGTAGTTATAAAAGTTATTATCGATTAAGTTTTGATTTTCGTAATACTTAATGTATTAAGTTTTAATTTTCATTAAACTTAATTAATTCAAGTAGGATGGAGGAAGCAGGGACTAAGTAACGGAGTGTCTTAACACTAGGGTACTATGGTTCCTGCCGTTCCCTCTGCCTACTCTGCAATATACGATATAAAGCGTGAAGCAAAAAAAATTTTTAATTTCAGAAAAAAATATATCCAGCTGCACCATTTATCCCACTTTAAGAGAGACAAATAAATAAATAATATTGAATAATAAAAATAATTAATATTTTTTGGCAGAGGAAACCTTAGACAAGCTGTTCACATTCCACATTTAATGACATTGTATTTTGAGTGGCGGAACCCAACCTATAAAACCCAATTTATAAATAACACAATTTAATTTAATTTTACCTAACTAAAAACACTTATGGTAATAAGCTTGCAAAACTTATGAATACTTTAACAAATTGTTGTGTTAGTCTTAATCAATCTAAACAAACTTTTGTCTACAGTAAAAATTATATCGTTATTGTTATCAAACGTCATTGCACCTATAACAGGAATATGCATTATCTTCACAATGGTCGTTTCTGATAACGTCTGACCAATTATCACTTTGTAAACACCGTCTACCCACCAAGCGTATATATCATCGTTTCTATCAACAACTAGACCCCGAAAAAATCTATTTTTTGAAAGCCACGCTATCTCGTTCTTGTAACTGGCGAACAAGCCATAAGTTCCCAAGAATACGACGATATTATACTTGTTGATGACAAAATTTGTGACGGCCATGACATCAATTAGAACGTCAAAGTTATCACCTTTCTTCTTCACTACTTTAAACTCTCCCTTTCTGACAAAGTACACGTGGCCTTTATAAAATAAGCTTATAATAACATCACCCCTAGAACTATACGGTGAGAGTCTGTTTGCTACGGTATCCAATTGGTAAATACCATCACTACCTCCTAAATAAACTATGGAATTATCTTGATCCAAGTCAAAAGTTCCCAAAATTCAAAATTTGTTTGCCTCCAGACATAATGGTCGTGTTCACAGGATTATCCATATTAATAAAACCTACTTTGTAGTATTCTTCATCTTCGAAAGCTGGTATGAAGCTGAAATATAGATTGTTCGAGGATCTTAGTACTCCTAACTTGGTGATAATGATATTATTGCCATAAGGAGCTTCGATGTCGAAGAGGTAAGTGACGTTGTAACAAGAGTCGCCATCGCCTTTTATGCAAGTTGTACAGTTTTCCGTTTCTTGAGATGTGACAGATGCGACGAGAAATGGAAAGATGAAGAAAATCATGGCGATCATCTGTAAAGAAAAAATGCGTCATTAAATGGATTTAGATTTGTTTCATTTATCTGTTAACACTATAGATGAGGACTAACGTAACCAAAGCGCAGGCGTTGAGTTCTGCCACTCTGTTCTGCCACTCACGCACGCTATTCTTCGAAAAAAGCGGAAAGCGGGGACGGAGAAAGCAGGGATTAAGCAACGGAGTGTCTTAACACTAGGTTCTATGGATGCTGCAGTTTCCTCTGCCTACCCTGCAATGAGCAGCACAAAGCTATAAAAAAACTATAGAATTCTCATACATATAATTTTTTAATACAGTGGTAGAAACATAATGTTTACTAATCTATCTATTTATGGCATTTCAAGCGTACCTTTACTAATATAGTAATCCCCTCATTTGACCATGTAAAAGTTTGAGAACTATAAATAAATACTGTTTATCCTAATTATGAAATCTAATTTAACCTTTAAACAGTGTACGTATAATCTACATTCAAATAACTAATAAACAATGAAAATCGATACAATAGACCTATTATTACGTTCATATTGCACTTTTAAAAATTAATTAATGTTATAATGAAAAATATTTGCAACTGTAAAAAATGTTAACATATTGTAAGCATTTAAAAATACTTTTTCAAGCCAGTGAACTTTTCACAGTACTTGAGCGTTGGACTGTAACAGGTGAGTTAATGATTTTGTACAACGGCCGTAACGACAGATATACATAATTATTTTCTTAATTAAAGTAGGTTTCATTTTATTATTTTGTTGGTATTCATTATTTTCAACCTATATTTTGAAGTTTCTCCCATTCTTTCAGTGTTGTCGGCCAAAAAAATATTGTAATTATTTTTAATAAATTAATTTAAATCTGAAGTTACTTATACCCTTGATGCAATATTATATTACACAAGCTTAAAACTTTAAACAAGCTTTCATGTACGTTATACAATTATGTTAAAAAATATTATTAAATAAAATTTAACATCTAATGCCAGAGTAATAATTAATGTTTCTTTATATAATTACTTTGTATAATTACCTGAACCTTCTTTTAGGCTGAAAATACTATACTTTGAATATAAGCTTATACACTTTATGATAATTAAGCTCAAAGTATGAAAATTAAATTCAGTACGTGCGCACAATATTACAGGGCCTGCAAACGAAAAATCCAATTTAAGTCAGCAATATTTCTAAGCTCCTTATCACCTGTTATCTAAGGTAGGATCGCCCAATTCTGTCTCACTTTGATCTTTATATTAATTAAACAAGGCTTAAGAACTTTTCATATCCTAATACTCCGTAGTATAATCTATCTATCACAAGTTATTATTATGTATATATATATATATATATATATATATATATATATATATATATATATATATATATATATATATATATATATATATATATATATATATATATATATATATATATATATATATATATATATATATATATATATATATATATATATATATATATATATATATATATATATATATATATATATATATATATATATATATATATATATATATATATATATATATATATATATACAAAAATATTTGAAATCTATAGTAAATATCATGAATGCAGTTAGTTATAAATGTAGTTTATTAATGATTATAATTTACTACAATTATCTACAATTGCAAAGCAATTTGTAAATTTCTAAATTAGAAATAAAATATTTCATTCAAAAATAAATTTAAATGCTTACTAGAGCTAGTGTCACATATCGTTTCGAATTTAGTATGGGTCGAGAGGAGCTTGGATTTGGACGGCTTAAAATATCGCTCAAATAGCTTGAGTCGCAAATAATTGCTCTGAGTTCTTAAATCATGATAGGCACCCGCACGGTGAATACATGGAGTGCTTAGG
Source organism: Dione vanillae (assembly GCA_037178615.1). NCBI lineage: Eukaryota > Metazoa > Arthropoda > Insecta > Lepidoptera > Nymphalidae > Dione > Dione vanillae. The sequence goes on along the minus strand of JAZFAU010000287.1, from coordinate 140,714 downwards.
AATTTCTTTGCTCTACTTCTTTGTCCTTTATTTATTCACAGAATTTTTGAATTATCCTATTCACTTACATACATAATTTCCACAATCTACTATTTGTAGGAATTTTATCGCTAATATCGCTATAACGTAAAATAAAAAATAAAAATTGCAGTCAGTTACAACATTTTATTTTGAAAAATGATGACCCAATATCTAATATGTTTGAATAACAACCTTAAGAAGAGAATGTGTTTAGCTTCATTCTCAAGCTCATAGTAGTATAGTAATAATGGGGAACCACGGGAATCATATAAGCTTACTACCTAGTAAGAGTAAAGACACTCCATTCCCTTCCTTCCGCCTTTCGAGGCATTGAATAGGAAATATTTGTAAATCTGAAAATTAAGAAACCGTCTATGCGCACCATCCTTTTTATGAAGCTACATTGAAATTCTTATAAGCTTGTTTAACAATTAATGCTTATATATATTTCACTTATTATATTATAAAAATACATTTCTATAATTATATTAGTATAACAATACATGACATATGCGTCACCCTAGTTTGTATGCAACCTTTATAAACACTTTACTTAACGTCAAACTAAAATAGGCACATTATTAACATATAAATGAACAAAATCATATACATATAATTAAAACTTGTAACTATTACAACCCCTAAATATCTAGTTATTACGTAGAAATCCCCAACCGCACCCCATTCGTTCAACTTCGATTTCAAAGAGCACTATTGTGTAAAATTTCAATTCGATGGGTTAAGATAAACCCATTGTCTTCGATAATCAGCTCTTCACAATGGGGTAATGTCGAAGCCACGATAAGTATATATACATAATAATAATTAAACTTTATAACTGGGTAAAAATGAGGTTTAACTTAATACAGTAGCTTTTTAACCACGACTTCATTCGTTTGGCTTATTGGAAGTAATTGTAAATGTAAAAGAGTTGTTTATATCAAATTATAAAGCATGTTATTAAAATTCTTACTATTTTTAAAGTGTTCGTACAAGGTAAAGAAAAATAACTTTTCAGAAAACATTAAAGTTTGAAAGCAGCGAGATTCGAAGCTGCGCCTCTCGAAAATCGTCCAAGCACTCACTGCTAAGCCATACGTGGGCGTATCTTTATAAGAACATATAAACATATTTACAATAAATTATGTTTACATGGAATCAACTAAGTAGGCCAAGTTAAATAGAACGAATGTCTTTTGTTTGTACATTTATATTCAGATACATATACTATATATACTAACACTACTATTATAATAACAAATTTCTATTTCAATAAATACAAAAGTAAATTTAAACGTAATCATTATTCCTATACCTAAATACATACATACACTTGGTATATTAAAAATTAATATTTGGACTCAACACGCTAGAATTTATTTTGGACTCAATAATGAGCTACACATTTTTTACTTTTTTTTATGGGAAGGACAAAGCAAACGAGCGTTCGGGTCACCTGATGGTAAGTGATCACCGACGTCCACGGCTCTGTGTAACAGCAGAAGTGTTACAAGAGCGTTGCCGGCCTTTAAGGTGGACGTAGACGCGCTTTTTGAAGGTACCCATGTCGTATCGATCTGGAAACACTGTCGCAGGCAGGCTATTCTACAGTAGTGTGGTACGTGGAAAAAAGTTCCTACCGTACCGCACAGTAGTGGAGTTCCTCGTGTCCAGATGGTGGGGATGATACTTTAATTTGTGTCGTACTGTGTGGTTGGAGAATTCAGCGGCAGACACCAGATCAAATAGTTCTCCAGAACACTCTCCATACGTCGAAACGTCTCTACGCAGCGCCAAAGTGTCTAGCCTTTCACAGATATTTAGGTCCCCAACGACACGAACGACTCTACACTGTATGAGATCAAATGATTCAAGTTGATACTGGGGTGCACCAGACCAGAGATGCGAACAATACTCCATGTGAGGCCGAACCTGGGCTCTATACAGAGCCAATCGGTGTGCAGGCGTGAAGTACTGTCTCGCTCTTCCGATGACAACCAGTTTCTTCGCGGCCAGCTTGGCCTTGCTATCCAAATGATCGCGATACTGAGAGTCATTCAAAACGCTGAGCCCCAATATACTGATAGTAGGCGAGGCTTTAAGAGAAGTATTCTCAAAAACTGGTGACACGACAAAAGGGTTTTTTTTAGTGGTTAACGCGCAAACTTGAGTCTTCTGGGGGTTGAATTGAACAAGATTCCTTTCACCCCGTAATGAGACATTACTGAGGGTGGTCTCAATAGAAGACACAAGTTTTATTCGGCAACCGTCGACGTTTTCCCGAGAAAGACCTGCACGGCCGAAGTATACGGCGTCCATAGTACTATCATCCGCATGGCAATGAATGTTAGAATTTTCTAACATGTCATTGATATGCAGTAGAAAAAGCGTAGGGGACAGCACACAGCCTTGGGGGATGCCGGTATTTACGGGAAAATAATCAGAGCAAAAACCGTCGACAGCGACTTTAATGCTGCGCCCGATAGGAAAGCTAGCGATCCACTTGCACAAATTCTCGGGAAGCCCATACGATGGAAGTTTTGCTAGGAGTGCTCTATGTCACACACGATTAAAGGCTTTCGCCATATCCAGACTAATTTTCAGGCCTTCGCCTTTGCTTTCGACAGCTGCAGCCCAACGGTGACTAAGGTAAACTAGAAGATCGCCAGTTGAACCACCATGGCGAAAGCCATATAGACGGTCGTTGATCAACTGGTGATCCTCTAGATAATCCAGCAGCTGGCTGTTTATTATACTCTCCATAAGGTGATAGCGATAGGCCTATAGTTTGCCGGATTAACAATTAAGTATATTTAAGATATTTACATTTATAGTCTAAATTAAATAAGTATAATAAAATATGTATAAAAGAACCAAACATTAAAACATCTTAATAGTACGTGTACTTATGATATTATAGATTATTTACACTTGTATATAACTAAAGTAACACTTTATCCCGCACATGGCAGGGTAGGCAGACTGAACTGCAGGAAGCATAGAAACCTAGTGTTAAGACACTCCTCGCTTTCTGCTTTTTTTCGAGGTATTGCGTGTTTAGTGACGGAACTCAAAGCCGCGTACTTGTATACTGTACTTGTAGAAATAATCATAATTTGCTATAACTTACACAGTACTAAAAAAATATATCGTACTATTCCCATTTCTAAATGACCTACTGCAGAAAATATATACACTAAGATATGTTCGATTCAGATCGTGCCTCAAATTCTAAAACCTAATAAAAAATAAATTATACATAATTATAGGCAGCTTACTCGATAGCAGCAATAGGACATTCCATTTAAACCATTTCGAGATATTTATTTTAATTTATTTTGATAATTATACATGACACAGGAAGTAGTTAGTATACTCACATTATCCACCACCTGTCCTACAGTCATTTTATATTTCATTAAGTAGATAAGAAACAAAATTCTAGTCAGAATTTGTTTCTTCTTTTAGCTTCCTGCTTTAACCCGCACATGGCAGGGTAGGCAGAGGGAACTGCAGGAACCATATAAATCTAGTGTTAAAACACCCCGTTGCTTATTCACTGCTTTCCGCCTTTATCGAAGCATTGCGTGTTGAAGTGCGGAACTCAACGCCGTGTTTTGCCTAGTTTTCCAGAGCTAAGAAAATGGAAATAGAAGAATCCATCTTCTCCGAGTGGGAATCGAACCCACAAACCGTCGCTTGATATATTTAGTAAAAATGTATACGAAAATAAACAATACATTTTCTATAATCTTTTTGTTAAACATAACGATATCTTAGTTGATCCCTAGAGCTTTCTGACTTAAAGTTTTCTAAGAGTATACAAAATACGTTCGCTTCATTGCAAGCTGTTAATAGATAACGCTACAAAAGCTACTGTAAATTTACGCTCACATCTTACTAAGCACTTGAAGCGGTTGGAGGTAAAAATCTTCTGTATTTATTCTAACTTGTGATTTTACCATGGAATAATTTTTTACGTCTTTAAATTATAATATTAGTACAGACGTATAGACTTCAACTGAAGAGTATGTTTGTTTGAACACTAATCTCAAGAACAGAAAGTTACTGGTTTCAATTGTAAAATTATATATGTATACATATATATATATATATATATATATATATATATATATATATATATATATATATATATATATATATATATATATATATATATATATATATATATATATATATATATATATATATATATATATATATATATATATATATATATATATATATATATATATATATATATATATATATATATATATATATATATATATATATATATATATATATATATATATATATATATATATATATTTCGGGCACAAGGAAAGTTATTTGTCAAACATGACCATCTTGACCATGGAGGAGAACCTACAGAAAAAAGGTCATTTTATATAAGAAACATTTTGACTAAGACTCTCCGTTTCCCTCTAACGTCTAATAGCTTTAAAGACATTGCCGCGCTTTGTTTTGTTACCAATGCGATGAAAATGAAAATTTAAAATTGTCCTACAATGGAAATCAAACACACAACCGTCTCGATTACCGTCTGACGCTTTGCCATTGTGCTAGGATAGCCTAAATATATACTTTTAACAGGAATTTAATAATAGAACTCTATCAATTTCAATCTTCAAAATTAAAAAGACATCTTCAAGAGCTCTTTCGGTCGCATTACAGCAAGACATAATAACAAAAATATATTGAATAATTACACATATTGTAAGTTTAGTTAGAACACCACTCGGGGAAATATATGAATTTTCTCGATAAAGACAAAACGCGGCGTTATCTTTCGCCACTAAACACAAGTGAACAAAAAAAACATAGTGTATAAGCACTATCTTCTCTCTGTACTCTGTATTGTTTTATTTTTAAAAACACTAATAACTCACCAACATTGGTTATCCGAGTACATCTTCTAACGCGTCGCACTATGACGGAGGGAAGGCCATGACTAGAACAAGCAGTGTACCATGAAACATTATATCGCGCTCATTGAACAGAATGACTCATAATCATGAAACAACGTGGGACCGTGTGTAAACAAATACAAATATATTTAGGTATACAATGACACGGAAGAGATTCCAGGTTCGATATTTGGTTATGGTAATTTTATCGGCAAACAAGAATAATACTACGACATGCTTGTTCTGCGGGAAGCCTTTAGAAACATTGCCCATTGAGTAGTGGAACTCAACGTTGCACTTGCCTATTCGCCTCGGCGAATGGTAAAAAAATAATCCATATAAAAATATAAGGAGTGGTAAAATAACAATTTATTCACCCCGGGAATTGAACCCACAAACAGTCTTGTTTACACGCAGTTGCTGCACCTCTGCGATCTCCGACGGAGTTTCTTAGTTTAATTTGCTTAATATTTCTCAAAGTAAATATAAATATATAAAAAAGAAATAAAAGCCATTTGTTAATAATTATGAATTTGTCACTGTTGTCCTCTAGATTACAATTAACTAGAAAAACAAAGCAATTAAAACAATACCTACATAAACATTTTTCTATTTGACAAACTAAAACGAATGCACTAATTTTATATGAAATTATATATATAATTTCTTTATATGATAGATTGTGATATAAATAACGTATTTTACCACTATTTATTCAATTTTTGTTTACTTCTTACCAAATTTGGAAAGGCTAGGTAAGGAAAAGTTCACGAAAGCACGGACTTAAAAACTTAAATTTACCAAATTAAATCTTTATAGTAAATATTTGTAAGATCTTGATAAAAACTGTCTTGACAACCGACAAAGAAATGATATACGGATCCTGCTTTTTCGTTTTGAAGTACGGCACGTCAAAAATTAAATGCGAAGTCCTAACCATCCAGGACATAAATACTGTGAATTAATTAATTTATTAACAATTTAATACGTATATCTATTTTGGAGATGATATTGGCGTAATCAAGGAATTCTAGGAAGAACATAAACAAACATTTAAAAACTTAATTATTATTGCCAATATAAATTCTTAAAGCAATGTTTTAATTAGTGTGTTATTTTTGAAATGAAATATTACTGGGAAGAATTCACTGACTTATAAAACTTATTGTAACTTGTATTTATTATATGAGTGAGATGTTTTATAATATTCCACTATGACCTTCCTTCCTCATTTCATTTTACTAACCAAGACCAGGAGAGAATTGTAGGAGCTCTTTTAAACTGCTTTGACGCTAGCCTTCACGAGCTAATTTCGAAACGATTCTACTGCAGCTGTCTTTCTAACGCTATATAGCCCTAAATAGACCGAAATATTTTTTTTTGAAAACCTATTTTTTTAAATGTTTTACAATACATGATAAAATACCTCTATATTTTACCACTTGTTTCTATTTCTACTGCATACTTGTACATATTAATCCATACCGGATAGCTTTTACTGATTTAGTTTAAAATAAATAAACTTTTTAGTTATTTTCTTACATTTTTTTTATCTTAAATATGTACTATAATTTGTATTTTCTTTGTAAATGAACACTTTTTTCAAGACTTACACCTTTACTAAATAAATTTCAGTTAAATAATTATTTTTACAAACTCTTGCGAGAATATTGAATATGTATATATTATTTTGTTTACTTTCGACTTAAATCAGAATTTCACGCGAACCTTTGTTGTATCTGGCATGATTATAGTGTAAACAAGACAATACGATATATATATATATATATATATATATATATATATATATATATATATATATATATATATATATATATATATATATATATATATATATATATATATATATATATATATATATATATATATATATATATATATATATATATATATATATATATATATATATATATATATATATATATATATATATATATATATATATATATATATATATATATATATATATATATATATATAAATATATATATATATATATATATATATATATATATATATATATATATATATACTTCAGCATTACTTTACAGCCTCTGGAAACCCTCGTAAGCCTTCTCTAAACCATAAAACGGGATCAAAGGGCTCATTTATGAATAAGAAAAGAGGCGTACTTCTTATCTAAAGGCAAAATTGGTTACTTTTTTATCAATTCAGTATATAATTAATTACACTTATACGTATGGGCATGAATATGTAAAAAAATAGAGCATTAGGTTTCCTAATTTTCATCTCTATAGTTCCATAAAACCTTATTCTTGTAATAAATCAAAATTATGCACGGTTTGCAAAAGGCACGCTTTAAATTGCGCTGAGTTCAATTTTTAGGGTTCCGTACAAAAATAAAAAACGGAACCCTTATAGAATCACTCGTGTTCCTGTCCGTCCGTCTGTCACAGCCAATTTTCTCTGAATCTACTTGACCGAATCAGGTGAAACTTAGCAGGATAGTGTAATGCCCTGACCTGAACACAGGTGTGTAACTTAAAAATTATTTTTTTCTAAATAAGGGTAATTTTCGGGGAATAAATTAGATAATTAAAAAAAAAATTTGCGAATCTTACTGAGTCATATATCAAATGAAAGGGCTTGTTATCAGGATCTCGTATATTTTTTTTAATTTTTTAAAATAAATAGTTTCGATGATATTCATGAAAAAAGCCGAACGTTGACCATTGCCCAACCCCCCTCCCCCCCTAATCTCCGAAATTACTTGGTCGAAAAATTTAAAAAAATTACTGAATATAGTTTATGGCTTGTAGATTACAGGAAAACCTATAAGGATTTCATAAATTGAAAATAAAATGGTTAATTCGATAAAAAATGTTTTTAGGGGAAATATTTCACTATATTGTGTACCTTTCCACGCGAGTTCAACTCGCACTTGACCGGGTTTTTATTTTTGTTTTCTTTAAGTATTTTTTCTACCCTTAATGTGTATTGAAACTTTAAAAATCTAATAAATATATAACTCGTAATTATATCAAGTATATCTAATATACAATATATTGTATTCAAGCCAAAAATATAGTATTTTGACGTAAATCAACGTTTCTCTTTTGCTCTTGCTCTCAAGTCAGGTGTCTATAGAGGCAGAGCTTAACTCCGCACATTGACATACATAATCTAACATTCAAACGTTTGCATTATCCCTTTTACGATAGAGAGGACTAACTATAAGATAATATGACTAAAAATAAGTTTAACGGCAAAATTAAATAATAACGGCGAATAATAATGGCGTGTAGACAGAAAAATATATTAAACAATAGACAACAGATTGATTTTTAATTTATCATAATAAGGTTCTGGTTACCCTCATTTATGAAAGCCAAATATTAGTAAGAATTAATATATAATAATAAATAATAATAATTTATAACAATAACATAATTAAACAATTGTATTTCTTCACGCTACATCCCACTTGGTAAAGGGTAAGAGGAGAGAGGAGGCAGTGGGGTCCGTCGGTTGAAGGAACCTTGTTGAGACACTAATATACTCACTCAACTTGTGCACTTTTTGTCATTTGAGATATTGCGTGTTGAATAGCGCCGCACTTTACCTGTGTTACCAGAGCCAAAAAATATCAAAATAGTTCCTTTTTCTCATAGAAGAATCGAACCCACAATCCGTCGGGTTACAGACACTATGCCTCTGCGGTACGGCGGCCCTTTAATATTTTAGCACATCAATATAATTAGATTTACTTACTATTAGGACTTATTTATTTTTTCTTTCGTTCTCCCGATGTACGGGTGTAATAAACGAATACCAACCGCATTCCCTTCAATCGCCACTAGTATTTGAACTAGAATGTAGCAGTCATCCACGTAGGCGAAGTAGGCCAGACTAGTTCACTTTAAATTAATAAATGTTATGTTATTTTTATTCCTCTCAAATTAACGAGTAAACGTACGGGATTTGGCCTTTTTAAAACTCAACAGTGCATTATTTACATAACAATTTAGTAATTTTAGGTCGCAGATTCGACGAAATTGATTAGTTCTTTCTTTTGGGCCTAATTATTGAATACATTCTTATTCCTATACTTTCTGACAGTCCTTGTAAGAAAGGAGATTTTTATTGGATTTTTCTAGGTACCTATACCTACAGTGCCCTCCAAAAGTTAGTTGAAATTAGTTCACCTTATCAATGATGTTATATATTTTCCAAAATACGCAGTTTCTATGAATGAACTGTTTACTATTTATGTTTGGGTACAGTATTCTAATACGTACAGTAGGAAATTCCCCGAAATTCATTTTGATTTCTTTCAATTCTATGTTTATGTGTGCACTACTTGAATTGAGCGCGTCAAAAGTCAGTTGAAATAGAAAACTTTAAACGATATCCGAAACTCTCGCGGTTTTAAATTTATTTATTATTATTGTTAAGGCAGTGTGCGCAGTTTAAATTTAATAATAAGATATTGTAAGATGATTTGACTGTTTTTGAATTAATAATGGCTCCGAGACGAAAATTAACTGTCGAAGAAAGAATAAACATTGTGTATGAATACGAAAAAATTAAAAACTTTAGTGCTGTGGGAAAATTATTTAAAGTTAGTCCAGAAGGTGTCCGAAAAATAATAAAGAAAAGTTTAGAATATCTTAGTCTTGCAGATAGGCCACGGTCGGGGCGTCCTAGGGCTACTACTTCTGTTGATGATCGACAAATAGTGCGGCAGTGTAAAATTAATCCCAAGATTGTGGTACGAGAGAACAAAGATCAATTACAGGAAGCAGGGACCTCGGTTTCTGAAACTATTATCAGGCGACGCCTGCATGATGCTAATTTACGAGGTCACATTGCCAGAAAGAAACCTCTTAACATCGATCCATAAAAAACGAAGGTTGGAGTTCGCCCACAAGTATTCGGATAAACCAATAGAATTTTGGAAGAGAGTAGTCTTTAGCGATGAATCGAAGTTCGATCTATTTGGAAATCGCCGTCGGCAAACTGTATGGCGCACTGATAACTCTTACGGCGACAAATACTTGCAGCCCACTGTGAAACACGGCGGTGGGAGTGTGATGGTTTGGGGGTGTTTTTCTTGGCATGGTGTGGGCCGACTGCAATTAATTGAAGGCAAGATCAGCACTCACAGCACAGGTCTATTGTAATATTCTCCGTGACAATTTAAAACAATCTGCTGAAACAATGGGGTTAGGTCGGATTTTCAAGTTCCAACAAGATAACGATCCGCAGCATACAGCAAGGATAATTAAACAATACTTTGAAGATATCGAAGTGGATTTACTGGAATGGCCTTCGATATCACCCGACCTTAACCCCATTAAACATTTATGGGATGAATTAGACCGCAGGATCCCTGTTTCCATAAGACGCAACAAGAATTTGTTTAAAAATAAAATTCTTGAAACATGGTCGATTATACCGGTCAAAACATTACAGTATCTTGTAGATTCAATGCCTAGACGACTTAAAGCAGTTCTACAGAATAATGGCGGTCATACAAAATATTAAAAGTTAAAATATTTGCAAAAACATAAGCCTTAAAATATTTTTTCAACAATTTCAACTAACTTTTGGTAACGTGATTTCATTGTTAATCTACATAAATTATAATTATAAAATTTGTTATGATTCTCTTACTGACAGAAATATTCTAAATTGATTATATTTTAATAAATAATTCTTGAAGCCACGATTTTATTTGGTTTTAGTATAATTTCCTCACATTTACTACATTATTGATCATTTCAACTAACTTTTGGAGGGCACTGTATACATATATATATATAGATACCTATACATACATAGTTTCACGTTTTGTACCTAGCGAGGTGGTCAGAGAGAACGCTGAGGAACTCTAAATACTGCGGTCATCCATTATTATTAACTTCTCAATACATGCTCTCCTTCTTCTTCTTTATTTTTCCTAAGTTCATCTACAATGCCGATTATCTAAATCAAGATAGCAATGATGTTTGTATGTTATAAAGTCTTATCACTATCGCTTATAATTTTCATACATTTCAAACTGATAGTAAACCAAACAGAACTTGTCCATATTAAGCGTAAACGGTATACAATTTTCATTATAGTGTTATGGCGTGTGAGTATGAATAAAGCCCATCGGTACACACTTGTGGAACAAACAGTGGCTCAGTTGTAACTAGTTACTGGTATCAACGCGGTATTTTATGAACAGTGTACGTTAATTAAAGAGATTTTAAAGGTATTTATAAGTTTTTTGTATAAAAAATTATTATTTGTAAAAGCTTTATGGTGTAAAATTAATAATTTGAGAGGTATAAGAGAGAATCGTCAATATTTAGGTTTAAATCTGCTTTATTGCAGCTAGATAAAGATTTTTGAATTATATCTAAAAAAGCAGATTGCTACTGGGACAAAACAAAAGAAATTTAATGGACAAACCTGCATCTTGGTGAACCTGATGGTTACAGGGTGCAAGCAGGACAAGACCAATTGTTGCAGAGATCCTTACAAGAAGGCTAGTAAGGCATCGGAAAGCTAAGATTGTAATGGCCAGAAGTAGAGCTGACTACGTTTTATCTGCTAATATTTACTCAAGACGCTAATGTTACCTAATTTTTAAGCAATAAAATAGATAGAATATTTTTTTATGTCTTCATCTTCATGCTTTATCCCGCACGTAGCAGGGTAGGCAGAAGGAACTGCAGGAACCATAGGAACCTAGTATTAAGACACTCCGTTGCTTTGCTCCTGCTTTCCGCCTTTTCGAAGTATTGCTTGTTGAGTGGCGAAACTCAACGCCGCGTTTTGCCTAGTTTCCAGAGCGAAGAAAATGGAAATAGAAAAATCCATCTTCCCCGAGTGGGAATCGAACCCACATTCCGTCGCGTTTACAGATAGACGCTACGACGTTATAGACGATCCTCATAATGGAAAATAAAGAACAACATAATTCAACACTAGTATAATATTTCTTCTTCAAAATGTAATTAATGTGCAGAAATAAAATATAATTTTAAAATTATTCAGGTCATTCCCTATACTTGCTGTTTCACAAATACCAGGCAAATGTAAATGTATTCTAATGCATGCAGATTGTTAACATTTTTCTCCTTCAGGCTTGGGTTGATGGTCTAAGTAACCCAGCCACTATAATGTCCTCATGAAATTATAATATACTAAAGCTATGTAAGGTTAATTATGTAGCAGGTCTTAGCCTAGTTGGTTACCGAATATATACATTTATTAACGTTAACCACTGAATAAAATAAAAATTATACTCTATTAAACAGTTTCGAGTCAATTATACAATCTTGCGAATATGTTGCTGAGTCTATATTTTACCGAAGACTAAAAGCAAAATGTACAATTTAATGTGAAAAAATAACAACAGGCAACCAAAGTTTACAAAAATATATTAATTTAAATTATATTTTAAAAGACGGAGTATTGACTTTCTTGAGTTTCTTCTCTTGAGAGAGTTTTTCGATTCCGTGGTTGCTATCTCTGAGACTGACACTGCTGACATTTTTGTAGCTTCACGTTATATTCCACATATAGCAGGGTAGGCAGAGAAAACTGTAGGAACCATGAAAACCACAGGAACCGTAGGTAATATACTCCGGCTTGACTGATATACATATACTATAAATATAATAAAAAAAGTAAATCTTGTAAATTGAACATAAATAAAAAAGTACTTCTAGGTTGTAACATAAATAAATGAAACCGTTGAAGAACGAACCGTTGAAGACGTAGTACGACGTAGACGTACTTACTTCTGCCTGTAAATTCGACGGTTTGTGGGTTCTATTCCCACTCGAGGAAAATGGGTTTTTCATTTCCATTTCCTTCGCTCTGGTACCTAATTAACCCGGCGTTGAGTTCCACCACTCAACACGCAGTGCCTCGAAAAAAAGGCGGAAAAAGAGTAACGGACTGTCTTAACACTAGGTTCCCACGATTTATTGTTCGGCGAGTTAATTGTCCCTTGGTTAATGTAGGACTTATTAAGCAAATAAGGCTTAGTGCAAATTAAGATAAAAAAATAATATAGTATAACTAAATATATGTAACTAAATAAAATAAAAAAAATCTCTTCTTACTTTAATAGCAAGACAAAACTAAATCATAATCGTGTATAAAAATATTACAATAATACATACAATAAACTCAATGACGGAGTAGATTAGCTAAAGAAAACAGTTTTAAAACGAACAGTACGCAACTTGAATATTAAAGGAGCAGTAAAGGGCTGTAGTTACAAAGGGAGAGCAAATAGTGGCTCTAGTAACGATATGACGAAGCGTTTTGCCTGAATCGCACTCATTTTATATGCCTTTGATTTGCGTTTACAGCTGTAGGCTGAAAGGGGTGACAGATCTGTGATGATACTCGCCTTACTTAGGCTTTTAGACTTCGTAGCTGGTACTTAAGTGTTATGAATGTTATTATTTTCTTGTTGCATTAAATTTAATGATAAATATTATAAACTAATTGTATTTTATGGCTAGGTATTATTTTTTTTATAATTGAGGGCTGTTTTCGCCATTAAATGATTCAGATATATTTTTATACCATTCGCCTCATCTAATCACTTGGGGTGATCTCAGCCAAAAGTAATAGATAGGCACTTTTGAATATAGTAACTTATTTATTATACAATATCACGTGCTTGTGTGCTGCAAAGAAGCTCATTAGTCTCTTATTTCTTTAATACGTTTACGCATACTACCTTGAGAATCTGAAGCAATTGGAAACAATATGAATAAATGACTTATTAACACTGTGAGTTTATTTCAAACTAAGTTTTACCTGTGATGAAATAATCAAGAACGGCATATGACACATTGTAATAAATCGAGGTAATACCTCCTACCTTCTATAAGCATAAATATATGCGTCTGCCTGTAAACGCGACGGTTTGAGGATTCGTTTCCCACTCGGGGAAGATGGATTTTTCTATTTAGTTTCTAGAGCGAAGAAAATTCGCTCTAGAAACTAGGCAAAGCGCGACGTTGAGTTCCGCCACTCAACACGCAATGCCACGGAAAAAGCGGAAAGCGGGGGCGGAGACAGCGGGGACTAAGCAACGGAGTGTCTTAACACTAGAATCATATGATTCCTGCAGTTCCCTCTGCCTACACTGCAATATGCAGGATAAAGCGTGAAACAAAAAAAAAATATTATGTTATTATATCTTGCACATTGTATAATCGATTTAAATATAATTATTTAAACTGTAATTATATTTAGAGTAATAGTTTAATGTTTATTTTATAAACTATTTGTTTCGTCTTCTTCTTCTTCTTCTCTTTATTTATGGCGTTCTGAGCGTGCAAAAAAACGATTTGGCACTTGTAAATTTGGCTGTACTGGTAGCCCTGCTTAACTGTCAGCTTGACGTATGACAATACACAACGAAGTCGACTTAGATCGATATTGTTTTAACTTCGCCACAACTCTTTCAAATCGTACTAATCCATTATTACTAATCGATTAAAATATTTACAATATTTTCTTTAAATATTATGGCTTAATCCATTATAAAATAAATAAGGCGATATGTCGAGCATAAATTATACAACGCGAACGGAAGGCCAAACGAAAATTAACACAATAACTTTTTAAAAAAAAAATATTGATACATTGTGGTGCTCTCAGTTCTCTACTGTGGTTTTTTTTTTTTTTTTATAATATAGGTGGCAACGAGCTGACAGATCACCTGATGGTAAGTGAATATTGCCGCCCATAGACATTTGCAACACCAGAGGAGCTACAAAATGCGTTGCCGGCCTTTTAAATGGGAATACGCTCTTTTCTTGAAGGTCTGCAGGTCGTATCTGTCCGGAAATACCGCATGCGGCAACTCATTCCACAATTTTATGGTGCGGGGCAGAAAATTTCTGTAAAACGCACAGTAGTACTCTGCCAACTGTCAAGGTGGTGGGGGTGGTAGAGTTGTCGCATAGATCGATGACGGAAAGAGGCGGCAGGGATCAGCCCGAACAGTTCTTCAGAGCACTCCCCATGATATATGCGGTAGAGAATGCATAGCGAGGCTACATCTCTACGCAGTGCCAAGGTGTCGAGCCGATCAGAAATCTTTTCGCAATCGACAATTCGAGTCGCTCTCCTTTGAATGCGATCTAGAGGGAGAAGCTGGTACTGGGGAGCCCCTGCCCAAAGATGTGAACAGTATTCCATGTGAGGCCGAACCTGAGCTTTATAAAGTTGCAGGCGGTGAGCCGGCGTGAAATACCGTTTCGATCTATTGAGCACACCGAGCTTCTTCGAGGCTAATTAGCCTTACCCTCCAGATGACCACGAAACTGGACTTCGCTCGATATGTCAACGCCAAGAATTCCGATATTGGCTGTGGCAGTTAGAGGAGTGCTCTCAAAACGGAGCGATACGACAAATGGCAGCTTTTTAGCAGTGAACGCGCAAACTTGTGTCTTCTTGGGGTTAATTGGATAAGGTTTAGTTTACTCCAGTCTGATATTTTCTGAAACGAAGTTTCAATTTCAGACACAAGTTGGTTCGGCTTTCAATGACGTTTTCCCGTGAAATGTTGGCGCGGCCGGTGTATAAAGCATCACCCGTGCTGTCATCCGCATAACAATGAATGCCACTCATTTGCAGCATATCATTAATGTGCAAGAGGAACAGCGTGGGTGATAGCACACAGCCTTGCGGGACACCAGCATTAACGGACATGAGATCAGAGCATTCGCCATCGACTACGACCTTTATGCTTCTGTCAGTTAGGAAACTGGCGACCCATTCGCATAATTTCTCAGGAAGCCCATAGGAAGGAAGCTTTGAAAGTAGCGCTTTATGCCAAACCCGATCGAAGGCCTTCGCTATATCCAGACTACTCTCCCTTGAGCAAAGGTGGTAGAGATGGCGTACAGAAATTTCCTTGGACGGCTTTAGCTAGAGACCAAAATGCGCGAGTTCCAGATGGAAGACGCTCTAGTCGCTCGCCAATCCTGGAGGTGTACAAGAACTTTGCCCTAGCGATGTCTCTTTTGAAGGATCGGGATGAGTGGTTAAATTTCTTTTTTAAGGCACTGGTATTCACATCCTTCGTCGCTGCAGCAGCCGCCCAGGCCTGGTAAGCCTCCCACTTATTGCGAGAAGCAATTTTGCAGGATCGGCTAAACCAAGGTTGGCATTTGGCACCAATAGGGACCACAGAGTTTAGAATGAAAAGTTCCATACCCTGCATCACCACATCAGCAATAGCATCAGCAACGGCATTGGAGTCAATCAGTGCAAAGCAAACCTGACTCCATGGGTAGGACGCAAAGAAGGATCGCAATCCATCCCAGTCTGCTGACTTGTAGTGCCACACTCGACGTCTTCGTGGACAACGTGGTTGCGCTAAGCGTGAGAGTGGCACCACACTCCGGATAAGGCAATGGTCAGAGGAGCCTAGAGGAGCACCGACAGACACAGTGTAGTCTTCGGGGTGGGAAGCCAGCAGAAGATCCAACAGGGAAGGTTCCTGGTTTTCCACATCTGGGATTCGCGTGGGCGTTGTAACCAGCTGCGTAAAACCATAGGTCAGGGCGAAGTCATGAACAGATCTTCCAGCGTGATCGGTCTTGCGTGAACTAAGCCATTCGGCGTGGTGGGCGTTAAAATCGCCGAGTATCACGATCTCCGCGGAAGGGATCTGCTGTTGAACCAAATCTGTAGCCATTTGGACGTGCTCAAGGAGTCGCTCGGTTTCGGCATCACCGCTATGGGACCTGTAGAGGCAAGCGTAGATGCGGGGGTGGTCGTCGCTATCTACACGTAGCCACAAGATGGAGAGGTCCCTACCTTCAAGATTCCTGAGGCGGCGTGAGCTAACATCGCCTCTAACGTACACGCACACACCTGCTTTTGGTACGAAGGAGTGTTCCAAACTGTAACCAGGGTAATGCAAGTAAGAGGTGTCCGCCGGAGACGATATTTGCGTCTCGGTCAAAAAGAGCAAAGCCGGCTTTACTGTCTCGAGGTGGTAGTGGACAGCGTTGATGTTAGAATGTAAGCCCCTGATGTTACAAAACTCCACAACTAGTGTGGCAGGGGACGCCGTGTAACGTCCGCTCTTGCCCCGGGAATTATTTAGCGCGGTTTTGCCCCCCCCCCAGAATTCGTGGGGCGGCCTGGACATCCACGCTCCGCTGAGTTGAGTCCTGAGCCTGGATGTCCAGAGAGGGATTCTCCAACGCTAGCGCAGTTGGTACCCTCCTGGGGTAGATTTTCTTTAACCTGCGCCATCATAAGGGAGGGGGGTGGGGGGAATTGGGCCTCCGGTACCCTCACTCACGCGACGAAACACGACGCAAGCGTCATTTTACGCCGGTTTTCTGTGAGGCCGTGGTATCACTCCGGTCGAGCCGGCCCATTCGTGCAAATGCAAGGCTCTCCCACGGTAAAGGTAAGGTTACGTGGTAAGATAAAGCTTAACACTGAGCATTGTTATTTGACAAACAGTTTCTCACATTTGATCGAAACCGCACAATTGAGTGTCTTGACACTAGACTCTCTTCCTTTCCACTATGTCATGAATAGTTGAAGCTTAAAAAGCTTGAAGATAAAATCGGTAATCTCTAATTACTGTTATGCCTAGGTCTTCTCTAAGGATCTCCACTAGTTTTGATCCCGAACCATCTTCCTCATCCAGTCACTTGGGGTAATCTCGGCCAAAAGTAATAGATAGGCACTTTTGATTATTGTAACTTATTTATTATACAATGTCACGTGCCTGTGTGCTGCAAAGAAGCTCATTAGTCTCTTGTTTCTTTAATACGTTTACGCATACTACCTTGAGAATCTGAAGCAATTGGAAATAATATGAATAAATGACTTATTAACACTGTGAGTTTATTTCAAACTAAGTTTTACCTTTATATATATAAGGTAAAATTTGTTTGGTTGTTATTCATTACAACCAAAAACTACTGGACCGATTTTCAAATTTTTTTTCACCATTTTTAAGCTACGTAATCCACGATATATATATATATATATATATATATATATATATATATATATATATATATATATATATATATATATATATATATATATATATATATATATATATATATATATATATATATATATATATATATATATATATACATCTATGTGTGTGTGTAATATATGCTAAAAACAGAACAAAGCTAAGAAATAATTATTATGTCTTGCATTGTATAATCAATTTAAATAATATCATTAAGACTGTAATTATATTTAGAGTAACAGTTTGATGTTATTTATTTTAAAAACGTTTTGGCACTTGTAAATTTGGGTGTACTGGTAGCCCTGCTTAACTGTCAGCTTGACGTATGTCAATATACAACGAAGTCAAGTTAGATCGATATTGGCGAAGTGAATTGTGCTCAACTGGCACGCTCGAAACGCCATAAATAAAGAGAAGAAGAAGAAGAAGTTAGATCGATATTGTTTTAACATTGCCACAACTCTTAACAAATCGTACTAATACTAATATTATTAATTGGTTTAAATATTTACAATATCTTCTTTAAATATTATGGGTTAATACATTATAAAATAAATAAGGCGATATGTCGAGCATAAATTATACAACGCGAACGGAAGGCCAAACGAAGATTAACACAATAACATGGACTATACCCAAGTTTATTAATCTTTTAGAAAATAAAACGAGGGAATTTCGTACAGAGAGACCAAAAGATGCTACAGGAGACAATTCTAATTCGAAATTTTCACTAAAAATGCAATTTTTAGGTCGCGAAAACGACATCATCGAAATATACTACTTGTCGCCCAACCCGGTGTTTCTAAAGTCCATACTAACCATATGTTTAAAACGGTTTGAAGAGCGATCAATTGTAATAAAAGAATACCACACAGTGCAAGGTAACAAATGGCAATATCTAGCTACATTATTCAGAAGAGATATTGCCAGTAACGACGGAAGTGATATATTTCTTTTGAGTGATGGCAGTTTGAGATTAAAATTCCAATTCATGGTCACAAATGACATAAAAATTTATCATTCCAATGTACCTGAAGCAGAACTAAGCAATGATTTTGAAAACCTTCTAAATAATGGCTTATTTTCGGATATTACTATGAAATCTATTGAGGGCAATGAATATAAAGTCCACAAAGCAGTGTTAGCTAGTAGAAGTGTGGTTTTGAAAGCTCATTTTGAACACAATACAACTGAGTGTCACACCAATATTGTTGAATCTCCACTTGAGGCAGAAGTCCTTACAGAAGTACTTACATTTATTTATAGCGACAAGGCACCAAGAGTTGATGAAATGCCTGAGAGGTTATTGGCTGCGGCAGACTTTTACCAACTAAGTAGATTAAAATGTTTGTGTGAACAAGCTTTACATAAGAAACTGACTGTAGATAATGCAATAGAAACATTACAGCTTGCAGATTTGCATTCAGCGAAAAACTTAAAACAATTGACGTTGGAATTTATTAAAGATGGTCAAGCTAAACTCATAACAAGGACAGAAGGGTGGGCAAGAGTAAAATCAGTGGAATTGATTAAAACAATTTATGAATACATCATGGATGATGACATTGAAGCTGATATTAAATAAACGGAGTAAAAACTAAAAAATAAAAAGGAAATACTTAGAATACTAAAATACTTATTATTCAATAATGTTTATAAATGATCTTAATTAAACAAGAAAACTATTAAGTATTTCTCTTGTTACTTAATATACATATTAATATTTATAGCATAGCTTGAGCCTGTAGTCATTTTGGCTTAATTTAATTATTGAAATATTAGTTTAAATTAAATGCCATATAGCATAAATTATATGCCAATCTCAATATTTCTATCATTTATATATGAAAATTGAATTATAAATTAATAAATATATTTTAAGATTATTTATTAATAATAAAATATGCTAAAATAATATCAAAAACATTAATAATGTTACAGATAATTTAAAACATGACAATTTCAATTATGTATTTTATTTGTTTATATTAAATAAATATGGTAGCAATAACAATTTGTTGTTTGATAATTTTACACCTATAATTTTATATAACTGATAAGGTTAACATAAAATTTTAAGAAACAATAAGAAATCTATTTATCTACATAATGTAAAAAATTGTATTTATCTACTCAGTTACGTATCTAAATAGTTACACATTTAAGTTATTTAATAATTCATCTTTATATTATAGAGTCATGATAACTTTTTTAGATTTATGTTTCTCTTATTGTCAATATGTGTAATATTGACATTTACTTAGGACACTCCATTACCCACTTTCCGCTATTCCAAACACTGTGTGATAAGTGGCGTAACTCGACGTCGCAATTTGTCACCAAAATGTAAATAAACCGTTCTCCGATTGTGAATCGAACCTTCGACCCTCTCCATACAGTTACGACGGTGCTCATTTACTTTTTTAGGTTAATTTAACTATAGTTATTATGCACGCTGCCAATTTATTATTTTTATAACATAAAAAAGTCATAAGTCTAAAGAAATGTTATCTTATTTTAAACATCATGAGATCTTTTAGATAACTTTATATAAAAATTTACATTTATTTTGATTATATAATAAGTTACTTATCTATGTATGTATCTATATGTAAGAAGAAGATGGTAGAAGACTACACTACACTCTTGTTCCACAATTGTACCTATCTTTATGTAGAAGAGTCGAAGATGTCGATAGTGGGTAACGCAGTATTTCCTCGAGTTAATATAAGCGTAATATTTTAAGAGGTTAGATACTCTCGAATGTACTGTATTTTTTGTAATGAAGAACAATTTCTCGTGTATAATTTTGTTCATAGTTTTTAGGAGAAAATATTATAACTATCATTAGAGATAATATAGGATTTCGTGTCAAAATAAGTATTCATATCGATCATGTAATTAAAATTGATCGGAAAACAATTTTATGTAATTATATACCTTAAAAATAGCTTCATACATGTACTAAAATGATACAAAACACTTATAGGATAAAGCAAAAAAGTTTAAAAATTATACATTTTACTGTCCGTTTTTATGTAAATATTTCTCTTCTTTTATATTTTCTGTTTCTTTTATAAGTTTCTGTTTGCAAGGCTTCTTCGATATACATACATACAGAAAGTTCGTTCACGGGTCTTTGTGGTCCAGGAAAAAAAGTAAAACGATATTAACGAACGAAGCGAGTATTGAACAAGATATTGATTCTTTGCAATCTAGTTCGCCTTGTCCAAATAGCCTAGACCTGGTAAAGACTACATAAATAATTTAACAAAGGTATTTCAAAATTGAATCACAAATTGTCATAACTTTTTCATGTTCATAGTTTTTTAACACAAAAATATTAGATTGTCATTTTTTCTTCGAAGTAAATATTAACTTTAACATAATATATAACCTTTAATAAGCGACACACACATACTTCTGATATGTGCAAAGTCTAAATGTTGAAATGCGTAATATTCCCACAAAATGTGGCTTCGCATAAAATAAAATATATCGTGCAATTTACGAAGCTAAAGCGAAAAGTAACATAAAGTATTCTATTAAGTACGGAGCAAACCTGCCTTGGATTTTGGCACAATAAACTTTTTTTTAGAGTTCCACGTACATAACATATTTCTTTAGGAATAACGTGAAAATCCGCTTAAGATGAATGACGATCATTTGTAAGGAGAAGCATAAAGTGCGGGCTGATTGTTGGTAAATTTTTCACTTAACATTAGGTACCCACGTTTAGAGCCAAATTGGATAATGTAATTGAATTAAATTAACAAGATGGAGTCGTTATGGTGAGACGAATGCGTTTTGTTATTTTTCTTTATTCTGTTTTTGTATAGCTTGATGTACACGGTGCTTTATTTTTTAGAAGGCTTATGTCGGCTTCTGCTGATATTTGTGGCATTTATGCTCAAGGCGGATTTTTATCACTGTCTTTTAACGTACTATACATATGTTGTGTTGGAAGTTGCTAATCGAATGAATGTATTTATTACTTAGATAGGAACTTCTTTTTTTATATCTTCACGCTTTATCCCGTGCATGGCAGGTTAGGCAGAGGGAATTGCACGAACCATAGGGACCTTGTGTTAAGACACTCCATTACTTAGTACCTGCTTTGTCCGCCCCGGCTTTGTGACTTTACGAACTTAACACAATAATAATCCTGAAATCAGTCAAATAGTTAATTAAATTGTCAAAGTAAACAAAATTCAAACAATAAGCTATGTAAGCTAAATTTTAACAAGTAAGTGTTCTTATCTTCCACAAAGTCTTAAATTTAATTCCATCTTGAGTAAATCTTAGGAGAGCGGATATGATTACCGCATCATTTGCCGACTCAGCGACCGGAGCGAGTGTGGTCAGCTAGTAGAATTTAGTTCACTGACGCAAGCTATTCGTTAGTCAGTCGTAATTATATTCGTATTTAGTTTATAAATAATAACCATCGTGACGCAGAAGCGTAGCATCTGCCAGTAAACGCGATGGTTTGTGGATTCGATTCCTACTCGGTGAAGATGGATTTTTCATTTCCATTTTCTTCGCTCTAGCACATAGGCAAGCGCGGCGTTGAGTTCTGCCATTCAACACGCAATGCCTCGAAATGACAAAAAACGGGAAACTGAGTGTCTTATCACTAGGTACTCACGCTTCCTGCGGTTCCCTCTACCTTTATATAAAACGTTAAGCTATAAAAAAAGTTTCTTTTTATTTCTTTTAGCTTAAATAAATTGTCAACATTATGCAGTTTTTAACAAAGTACAATACTCAAAAAAAAATGATGTCCCAATATGGGCAAAGAGAAGGTTATCTCTCTCTCACACAAATGCTATGTTCCCTGCATTTCGCTCTAGTCGTAACGAAACACAAAAAGGATTGAAGTCGTAACCATCGCATTATTATTCATATTAGTGATAGGTTATAATTTCCCTTATAAAATATTAATAAATATTGTATAGGTACTTATATAGTAGTAATATATAAATTTATAGGTACACGCGAAGTTATTATTTTTTTATAATTACACCTTTTCGCTTACGCTTGTTCTTTTAATTCTGGTAAAACTTGATACATTGTGGCAAAAGGTATTTTAAAAACAAAATAAGCTCGACGCGTGTCCGATTACAATTGCAGCTTTGGACTTGAACTTAACAGACATTGCTCATTGACACATTTATACTGTATGATGGTCTGCGCGTTGGCTTTCCTTAATTGAAACAAATAGTACCTACCTATAAATTAGTTACGAGACTTTACTATAATATAAATTGTTTATTTCTATGACTTTGAAATAGCAAACTAACTACCGGTGACAGGGCAGGGTCTACTAAAGGATATGGATTTCATATTGAATGTTCGAAAAGCATTTGACTTGCGGTTGAATGAATAAGAACGAATCTTGTACAAGTAAAAAATAACGAATTAATTTTTAACAAAATTACTTATTTTATAATTTTACCACGCTTATAAAGCCCAATTAAAAGTATTTTATTTAAGATCAGTACATAGTTACTCTGCATAGTTCTTTATGAACTACGCTACGTTACTAATAGTTCAAATGATCTCACATTAGTTTATCTCAAACGTCCGTGAAGTTAATTAAAAGCCTACGTACTATTTGCTCTTGGATAAATCATCTCGCGTGCGCATTTCGTTTAAAACATTAATTTCCCATGGGTTTATTTCATGGCCATTATAGTATATACGTGTTTTGATCTTTTCAGAACACATTACTTTGAAGAACGACCGATATTAAACCATTCATAAAATTATAATATGACATCTAAATCTAATTTATTAAATCTTTCTTTATTTTCATTATACAGATAACATATTTTTTTAACTTCACGCTACATCCTGCTCAAGGCACCAGAGTTTACAAAGGCACTCCAAGAACCATGGGGACCTAGTACTAAGTTGAATGGCGTAATTCAAAGCCGCGCTACGAAGTTGCTAGAGCGAAGGAAATGGAAATTAAATATTTCATCCCAAGTGGAAATCAAACCCAAAAATTGTCACGTTTACCACTCGCGCCATGACGGTCCTCTGAAAGATGACATTGGTTCATTACATTTATCTTTTATGTCGATCGTGGTACTCATGTGCGCATAAATAGGCCCATAATAACAACAGTTTAAGGGTAAAATTTAAAAAAAAAAAAAAGTTGCAAACCTTTTTTATGTCATGCTTCAATTATATTTTAATTTGAGCTTTGTCGTCAAACCATTGGAGGTTAGATCTGCCTGGACAATATATTTCTATTTTTTTAGTTTCATGCTATATCTCGCACAAGCCGTAGGAACCAAGTGTTTAAAACACTCCGTTCCCTTTCATTTCGTGTAGAGTGGCGGAATTCAACACAGCGTTTTGCCTAGTTGTCAGAACGAAGAAAATGGATATTAGAAAAATCCATCTTTCCTTCATGGCAATAGAATCCACAATGCGTCGCAAATATCTACCGCCTTAAGAGCCCGGCTCAAGCCTTCTCGGTTGAGATTAAAATCCCCATCAGTATAACATCACGTTTTATACATAACAAACATTTTAATTGATTGCAATAATAATTATTAGAAAAGCTTCACACTGTATCCTGTACATAGCATATTGGGCGAAGGGAACCTAGTGTTAAGACACTCCGTTCCCCGCCTTTCCAAACATTGTGTTTAGAGTAGAGGAAGATGAACTTAAAGCCGCACTTCAACTTGTTTCTAGAGCTATGAAAATAAAAATAATTTATTCCTTCCAATTCACGGTCATCTAATTGTAATAAGTCGTGTGT
Source organism: Dione vanillae (assembly GCA_037178615.1). Classification (NCBI taxonomy): domain Eukaryota; kingdom Metazoa; phylum Arthropoda; class Insecta; order Lepidoptera; family Nymphalidae; genus Dione; species Dione vanillae. The sequence goes on along the minus strand of JAZFAU010000287.1, from coordinate 115,957 downwards.
GAAGATATAACCAGCTATATATTTACAGGTTTTGAGTTCAGACAGTTTCAGTTTGAGTTCAGTACAGTTCAGTTCTTTGTTTAGGACATCCCAAGAGTGCAACTCGAGCACAAAGAATTTCAGCAATGTCACGCTATTGAGACACAAAACAATTTGTACGAGTATTTAAAAAATATATGGAACTGTGGAATTCATCGATCGGTCGATCAATTCTTGACAGATTTATAATTTAACAGTGTCCAAACAATGTCTTTTTTATTTTTTAAATATTTCTTTCTTATCCTTTTTTCAATTTTAAAACTTAGATGAAGTAGCTTGAAACAGGCAGCGCTTATTATAAATCCAAAAATATATGTAGTTCTAAAAGGATCGAAATCAACAGGTTACATAAATGAAACACATCAAAATTTAGCAAGAGATTTAATAAAAAAATGCAAAGTAATAAAATATCTCCAAATATTGAACCTTAACTAGGGATATCTGTAGGTTTACATCCAAAAATACCAAAACTACACGCACTCACACAATATCGAGGTTTCTTTTGTTATTTGGACAAATTTAGCAATAAAAATGACAAAATCACATCTTTTAAATGTCAAATATCGATTGTTGTTAGAATCGATATTATTATATCGATTTTATTGCCAAATGCGATTGGAAGTATTATTTTATCAAATAAAAAATCGCCAGTATTTGGGATCACAAAACAATTGGCACCGCGTTCCGACATTGTAGCAATCACACAAACAAAAGTATGGAAAAAACAAAATAGTTATTGTCATTTCACAACTTTGGTACAAGAGAAAAGGTTTTGTGCTTGAAATTTTTCATTTTTAATAAAATCCTTGCAAACGTTTGGAAGACGAAATAAATTATACACGAAAAAAAAGAAAAATTACATTTTCAGTGATAATTTGATCGACAACAGTGTTGCCTCAATTCAAAACAACGATCAAGCATCATAAAAAATGTTATTTTAGACATTCTTTCTAAGAAATGTTTAAAAAAATAAATGACTTAAACAATCGTCTACAGTATAGTATATTCATTTTATAACTATTGCGATAAAGTACCAAAGGTGCGTTAAAAAGTGACCGTAGCTTAGAGCTCGTATTGATATGAAATTATGTGCAGTTGAATAAGCAAATTTAAATTTAGGGAAACGTTTTGTTACAATTAAAAATTTTAGTTTTAAAATATATCAAACTTATTGAAATCCAATAATTTTTAAATTTAAAATAAATGTATTAAAAATCATTTATTTCCAATAAAAAAATCATAACAAAACCTTCCCCCAAAAGTCATACTAAACTAAAGTATATGGAGCTTAATAAGAAGTAGTACAAATATTAGATTTAAAGAATAACTTGACTAGCGAATAAAATTACATCTATACATAATAATTTTAAGTAATAAGAAAGCGTATGTACGTTGCTACCGACCCCAAAATACCATAGGCCGAGAACTAGCCTTAATTTACAAATAAAGCGTGTCGAGACAAATTTACAACAAAAGTATATATATGGGAGATTCACTTGAATATAGCCAATTATGTAGAATTAAAATCATTCAGTCATTCAACAACTTCAATCGTTTATTTCCATTCACTTTTAATAACCTTTCAGTCCAGTTCAACAAATTGCTTAGTAAATGATTTAAATACGATGTTTTCATTTTTAAGGCTATAATGGCTTACTTATAAGTGACTGTATCGGTAATAATGACCAAGTTTGGTCGAAATAGGTTCAATCCCAAGTAAAGTTATAGAGTATAAAAGTTTTTTACATATTAAACGAGTATCATTATTGTATATAATGTATAGGGAATTTAAAACAAAATGTCATATATGTATATTAAATTTTAAGAATGTAGTAAACACTAAAATCACCTCACACTTGCAAGTTTTAAATAAAAGTTCATTTACAAATTCAATCGAAAAAGGTAAGTTTTGTCTAAAAAACAAAAATATTGTCTTATTCAAAAAGACATGGCTGGCTCGAATAAAAGAGAAAAAAAAACAACCACATTAAACTCTAAAACGCGTTACAAAACAATATAATATCATTTTGTAAGAGTACTAAAAAACTGATAAATCTTTGGCGTCTTGAGCAAACTGGTATGGCGGTACTATACTAGCGATACTAACGCTTTCATTAATCATATAAACATTTATACGTACAAATACTACTATAGATATATAATAGTGGTTAATGAAAAATTCAATTCCCTAACATAGGATTACCCTATATCCCTTATCTATGTTATATGTTATATGTATAATAAAGTACATAGTGTAAATAAATGCATATGGCAAACGTAGGAATGATAGGATAATGTGGACGCCGAGTGCTTACTATGATTAACTCGAGTTAATTTTAAAGTAATCGATGTTATAAAGAAATCGAAATCCAAATCGATTATGCAATGCTAATTGAGCTTAATCGAGTTTTCGGATTTAATGAAACTTATTTTTTTTTAATGGCAACACAATCGACGTCCAAAAAAATACAATATTTTATTTATACATGAGCACAAAATGAGCATAATCACGAAATTTGGTCGTTTTATTGAGATCACAACACGTTTATATCGTTATGTTTATCGTTATCTAAACTTCTACTTCGTTTTCGGTCTAATTTTTTAATCTAATATTGAAAAAGTACAAAGTCAAGCACTGTTATCAATTAATTATAATATTTTGGAATGTTAATATTCAAAATTTTCTTTTTCATTTATAATTTAATACAACATAGTGAACGAACGATTCGAGACCGAAACAATTTGAGTGTATGTAAAATTACTCGCTCTACTTCATTCTTTTTGAACAATCCATTCATTCTTCTAGAACAGCCTATTGTTACCATATCGACTGACATATTGAGATATTACTGTAATGAGTCAGCGCATTCTATATTAGAACGACTAGCCAATGTTAATTGTATAACATTTTTCTGTTTCAAGAAACTGTTACTAAAAAGTAAAGCCTTTGTAAAACTACTATAAACGTCATATTAAATTTTAATTAACTCTAAAAGTGTGATAACTTCAATACATAATGTATTTTAATTTTTCAATAATAATAATAATAATAAAAAAATTGTATATTCATCATTTTCTTTACGAAAACTTGATTAAATTAGTTTATTTTTTTACTTCATACGAATTAGAATTTAGCTATAGTCAAATTCACGTTACAGGTTGCCAAAAACAATTTACAGATAATACATTTCATTATAAAAATGCCATTATAATAATAATAATGCGAAATAAATCTACAAAATATATTGTAAAAGAATAAATACCGTCGACGAATAATGCTAAATTGCTGACTCCATTTTGTAAATAAAAGTAACAGTTAATTATTAAATATTATCAAAATTCACGATATATTTTATTAAGACTTTATTTCACGTGTTCAAATGACAATGAGTGAATGATAAACACATTTAACTATTGTTTAGTTGAATATGTTAACCATTCTTCATTCATTCCTTTATGCCTTCAGATTTACATTTAAAATAATCTATTTTTGTTTAAGATTCAATTAAGACTTTTGTAAAATATGTCAGATTATTGAACTAATGTACCATATTAAAAATTTAAATTCACATATATATATGGAAAGAGCAATTCATATTATTTAATCGACAGTACTTAATACTTAAAAGTAAATTGGTCTCAATATATATAATGAGAATAAGAAATTAGTGTAAAAGATATCCGCTGTGTAAAATGCAGTGTATTGCAAAGATTTAAATCATTGTTTTACTGTAAACTCATATCTATAACCAATTAATTTTTATTTGTTGTTGTAATATTTTTTCTAATTAAAACGCTTGTGTGTATTTTTGTCAAGAAAATAAAAAATAGCGTTACAACTGAACAACATTAATAATTTAGAAATAAACTTACAAATAAATTCATTTTATTTGTATATGTAATAATATAACATTACGAATTTTCAGTAAAATAATGATTATAATTATAAAGCTACAACACTAATTATAAAGTTAGAGTGTTAAATACTAAATTGTATATAAAATATAGCATGAGGGGCGAGTATCAAACTTTGCTAAACTTTAGTAACCCTACTTCTGATTATTGTTATTGGATATGGACTAAGACGGATCTACTTATTCCTTATTTATCTTACATACTCATGTCTCAAATAAAATTCATTAAAAATCGATTTATTAAAAACCGATAAAATAATATCGGAGAATCGATTAAATATCGATACACAAGTATATAATATAAACAATACCTATGTATACTGCACCAGAGGATAAATCCACTGACTATATTCAAATTAGAAAAAAACTTTGAATTCAAAAAAAGAATAAATAAAAATTAATAAACTAATTTGAATACTTATAGCTAGTCCAATTGAAATACATTCAGTGAATGTTTCGTACCGTTCGTGAGTGAATGAACATTTTAGTTCACTGTTCCCATTCAGCGTCGTCGACACCCTCCATACTGTCCTGTTCCAATTTCAAATTCATTGTCACTTTCGCGCTCATTGCTTTCATAATCTAAGGTAAAGAGAAATGTAATTAAATTATAAAAAGATAAAGTGGATTTTGATAATGTTTATAATAATTTTATACAACATCTACAATTCATATAAGAATACAGCATGCAGATATATATTTATTAATTACCAGGAATTAGTTGAGTTAAAACTTTATTAATCCTTGTTTTATATGAGTTACGACTGTTATGAAAAAATTTAATATTATACATATGTGGAGACTCGTAATGTTTTACAAGCGATGAATATATAATTTTGGTTTTGAAAGACGGACATTGCATAAATATATACATATAATTAGTATAATATTAATGGTCATATTAAAATAATAAGTTTTCTTTATATATTTGTATTTAAAGATAAATATACTTACACTATCCTGTTTCTCTTTTGGATCCATGGGTATATGGGACTTAATTAGATCAGGCTTGGGTTTCTGTGGTGGTTTCTCCTTTGCTGGAGTCGGTGCTACATGACTTGATACTAAAGAGGTAAAAAATATCTTTTAATCTTGACAATCTTTAAGATTTTCAATAAACAGTATACAAACGGTTAAAATCGATAAACGAATAAAACAATTAAACAAAATGAAGAGAATAAAAATTATTAAAAAAAAAACCCAAAGACCATTCAATTACAATAATAGTATTTTTGTCTTCACGCTTTATCCCGCACATGGCAGGGTAGGCAGAGGGAACTGCAAGAACCATAGGAATATAGTGTTATGACACTCCGTTGCTTAGTCTCTGCTTTCCGTCTTTTTCGAGGCGTGTTGAGTGGCGGAACTCAATGCTGCGCTTTGCCTAGTTTACAGAGCGAAGAAAATGGAAATAGAAAAATCGCTCTTCCCACAGTAGGATCGAACCGACAAACCGCCTCAGCGCTAAAATTACACCATTAGACAAATTTCATGAAGAAATGATAAAGGCATGTTTAAAATACACATACATGCGTCCATGCCGGGCGGCTGTAGAGACACTGTGCGCGGCGTCACCGGCGTGGAGCGGAACCACGCCGCGGCGCTCTGCCACGCCTCCCACGTCACCAGCGTGGGCGGGAACAGGTCGTCTTGGAACAGCTCACTCTGGGAAATATTATGGAAATTGGGAGTTAATTATTAATTAAAAAATGCTTATTAAGATAGCCAGGCGTGTAAATTTACCTTTATTCTAGGCACAGTGAAAGACAATGGTTCAATGTTGCCGTTTGTCAGTCTTAATGCTCGCGCGAATTCCACCTGCACAGAAAATAGCAATAAATATTGTGTTTTTACTTAAAATCTTAACTAATTTGTGAACCATAAATCAAAGAGAGAAACATTTAAAACCCAGGTATAAACCACTTTATTATCTTTCTATATACCTAAAAAAAATTTTAATAATTTTTTTTTATTTTTTATTTACGCATACATGTAAATATATTTTACCTTTTCAACAGCCAACAAATTCTTCGGTAGGAAAAGCAATGCCTTGATGAAGTGTGGCAGCGCGGTGATGCGACAGAGCGCATAAATATGGAGGCTCGCAAGTCACTTCGTACACGTAGATTGTAGAATCACCCTGCGCAAAAAATAATGAATATAAACAAGTGATATGATAATAAATTCAATGATAACAGGTAATATATTCATATTATATACCTGCATCGAACATAACTTAAAATTAATAATTCCATTGAGATCCTTTCTTTACGTCTTTAATATTTAAAAAAAGTAGACGCACATTCTATTTTACAGCGACACGGAGATCTTATGTATATTTCTAGTTATAAGTAACAATTCAAGCTCATTCTTTATCCACATAAAGCGTAGTAAAATTGTCGTACATTGAGTAAAATGCTGCCGTTTTATATTAATTTCCGATATCTAACCTTACTACATGTAACAAAAGCTAATACTAAAACGACATTTGAGAAGTACAAAAGCTAAGGAATTAGAAAGAATCAATATCAAATTTCTGTGTAATATTAAAATTTTATTTTTACCACAGGTAAATGCAAATACTTTTATTGTAAGCCAGTTTTTATAAAACATAAATCAAAAATAAATTAAATTTATATTTTCCTATATTATAAAGAAATACATTCTGACTTGAACTGAAGCGTCTTATATATTCTTTTATAATAAACATTACCCGTCCAGTAAGGAACAGTGTGCTGGAGTCGTGGTCGATGTGCGTGTGCAGTATGGCGGGCGACACGTCCAGCCCCACCGTGCACACCGGCGCGGACAGGTCCGACGCCTTGTACAGCATTATCTGTCTCTCCGACACCCTGTTCGATGGAGATGTAAAGGAAATATTTAGTTAATGAAAAAAAAAAAAAAGAAAAAATGCCCCGTTGAGTTTCTATCAGGTCTGAGGAATTAACTTTAGCAAACTGGTGGTAAATTAAATTACTTGACGTTTAAAAAATTAGGCAGGTAATTTCTTATTTTGAGTAAAATTTATTTTTATATAGAAATTATGCTATAAAGTAATATATTGGTAAAAAGTTTAGAAATTATTACACATACTTACTATACTATGTCTATTTGAAATTGAATTTATTAGTATGAAACTATTTATTGCTTTAAGAAGCAAAGAATATTATCAAATAAAACCTCCATTCAATTATTCTCTTTTTTAACTAAACAGCGCATCCCTATAGCACACCACCATATCCATATAGCACGATAAATTTTGCTAGCGGAAGTCAATGTTATAGTCTAACTTTTTGTCATTTTTAGATCGACTATCACAACCGCCTCATTTACAGTTACATGTTATAGATAAAATAAAATAAGAGTTCATTGTGATTAATATTAATTCTATATATCAGACATTAATATTAATATAATTAATATTTATCACAAGAACATATATGTCAAAACGGGTACTGACCAGTCTGTAGTGTTGACTACATTTCTAATAAAAAAAAAAAACAAATCAGTGCCCGGGACTTGCCAAACAATTATAGCCTTAAATATACTTTACATTAGTACAAAAATAGCATAAATGATCTTACTTATCAAATCCAGTAACAACCAGGTGGGTGTCGTGCAGGGCCCACACGACGCGTGCGCCACGACTTCCCACGGGACCGGCGCCGCGGGATATTGGCTCCGTAGACGAGCGTGGCTTGTATATCTAAAGCATAAAAAATTATCAATTAAAATAATGTTTTTTTTTATGTCTTGACGCTTTATCCCGCACATGGCAGGGTAGGCAGAGGAAACCGCAGAAACCATAAGAACCTAGTGTTAAGACACTCCGTTGCTTAGTCTCTGTTTTCTCCGTCCCCGCTTTTCTTTTTCGAGGCGTTGCGAGTGGCGGAAAATTTAAACACAGTAAAAGGTTGTATGAGAAAAAAAATATATTGTTATATATAGTATAATTGACTGAGTATAGTATTGTTAAAAAAAACATGGTGAGGAAAATTTAACCTATAAAAATAAATATCAACAAATGACATTTGGAAATTATAAAAATATATTTTAAAAAATACTTACTCTAATAAACCCATCCTTGCAGACAGTGGCTAAATAATCACCGCACGGCGACCAATCCAAAGAAAATATTTGATCACTATGCCCCGTTAGAGTTATTTCAGCAACAGGTACTTCTGGGCTCAAGTCCCAAATCTTAATAGTGAGATCATGAGCAGCTGTAGTCAGGATATCGGAGGCAGTGGGATGAAAACGTATTATATATATCTTGTCTGGATGCGCTGAGAATATACGGTTAGGCTCGTTTGTGGACTCTTGTAGACCTGGAATTAAATAGATATCGAAAATAAATAATAAAATTCCTTCCATAATTTTAGCTAAGGTCAAATAAATCAAATGAAGTGCCCCATAATTTAAAATGAATTATTATTTTTATATGTGTATATTTATGTATGTATGTATGTATTCGTACATGTATGTAGGTATGTTTATATAAGTTTAAATATATATTAACTAATAAGAATGGTTAAATTGCAAATTTTTGGTAAATTAAAAAAGAACAAAAAAAAGGAAAAATCTAAAGAAAGTCCCACTAAGTTACTTGCGCCGGTTCTTCTCAGGGTCCTGAGACATTTAATTTTGACAACTTTAGCGAAACTGGTTATAAATATAAAAAAAAATCACACACAAAAAAGAAACCCATAGCTGCTCATTTTGAATGATATTTGACTTTGACATTGACGTATACATGGTACGCACCTCCCTCGGGCACGATCCACTCGCGCACCTGCCCGTCGTCGCAGGCCACCATGAGGCGGTCGTCGCGGAAGGGGTCGAAGGCCCAGTCCTGCAGCGGCGCGGGGTGCAGCAGCGCGGGCGGGTGCAGCGCGGCGGGGTGGTGCGGCGGCGCGCGGGCCGCGGGGGTCGCGCCCGCCGGCAGCTCCACCAGCCCGATGCGGCCGCCGCCCCCGCCGCCGCCGCCCACCGGCACCGCGCAGCGCACGCCGTTGGCTGTGGAAATGTTATGCAATGATTATTTTTTTTGTTTTTTTTTTTTATGTCTTTACGCTTTATCCCGCGCATTTCAGGGTAGGCAGAGGGAACTGCAGGAATTATAGGAATCTAGTGTTAAAACACTCCGTTGCTTAATCCCTGCTTTTCGCCTTTTACTTGCTTTCCTTTTTTATTTTTTTTACCGAACCAGAGGAACCGAAGGAAACCCAGTGACACTCCGTTCCCCGTTTTCCGCCTGTTCAAGGTATTTGGGTATTGAGTGGCGGAACTCAACACCGCGCTTTACCTAGTTGGCAGAGCAAAGAAAATGCAAATAGAAAAATCCATCTTCCCCGTGTTGGAATCGAACCAACAAACCGTCGCGTTTACATGCAGACGCTAGTGTCTGCACAACGATTAATTATAGAAAATATTATAAACATGATTAAAACATAAAATTCTACTCACCGTAAAAACCATTGCACTCGCCGGATATTTGGCGGCTTATATTTTTGATATTCTCGACGTGCGTAGACTTATGTCCCGGGGTTCCTTTCAGATGACGGAACTTAGATACTTTGCCTGAAAACATTTTATATATTTTTATTCTTATATATTTTTGTTCTTAAAAGAATTTTAGTATTTTTAAACGACTACCCTAATCAAAGCACGGAATAAAGGCTTCTAAGTTATATGTGATCAATTTATAAGCACTTTCACATCTATAAGTTTTATTAAATTAACCAAATTTTGCTACAATATAATTATTAAATAAAACTACATTAAAAACTAAACACACTTACCAAATACTGTTGAAGTTCGCTTTGTAGTGACATTAGGAACGGACGATCGCTTTTCCTCACGGTCTGGACTCTTGCGGGATTTCAGGGAGTCTCTGCGTCTGTTAACAAAAGAAATACTTTTTTATTTCTACAAAGCATAATTTTTTACATTGTAAATATTTTTCTTTAGTATAAAAAAATATACAAAAAATTATATTCAAATTAACAACAGTAACTTATTAAAATATTTAAATAAAAGCTTAAATAATAATACATTAATTTGTCAATTATTACTGTGCAGGAGAATACCGATTTTTGAAATAGTCAAATTATATATATTTAAAATTAGTAGTATATATTTAAAATAATAACCTTAATGGAGCGGGAGAAGGCGGAGCCTCGGATTCTACAGCGACGCTTACTGAGCGCTCGTACGTGCGACGTCGGTCGGCTATAGACTGGTTTGCCCCACTAGAAAAGATTAAAGCAAAAAAGGTTTATTATTATAATTTTTTTATGTCTTCACACTTCCCGCACATGGCAGGGTAACAGAAACCATAGGAACCTAGTGTTAAGACACTTCGTTGCTTAATCCCTGCTCTCTCCGTTCTCGCTTTCCGCCTTTTTCGAAGCATTGCGTGTTGAGTGGCGGAACTCAACGTCGCATTTTGCCTAGTTTCCAAAGCGAAGAAAATATAAATAGAAATATCTATCTTCCCCTCATGGGAATCGAACCCACAAACCGTCGCGTTTACAGGTAGACGCTACGCCTCTGCGCCACGACGGTCCTCCTTTATTATAAAAGCTTAATTATATGAGATAGGCACTTTCGTTTCCCGCTTAACTTTTTACTTCCAAGCCACGCCTTTATGACGTCAATTCCACCAGGCAGTGCTGGCGTGCTGGCTTCGAATAGGATAAGTAAATTAATAAGCGTTTTATTTCAGGTAAAAAGCTACTATTAAATTTTTGAATAATTGAATACAACATAATACATAAAATAAAAATAAAATTTTAGCATCATACTGCTTTTTGTATAATGTATAATGTAACATTGCATGTTAAATGGCAGAACTCTACGCCTAAGTATATCTTGTGAGAATAATAAATAAAAATAAAAACTCGAAATGGGGTTCAAATCCGGAATTAATATAGCACTAAAGCTTTTTTTCTTTTTATAGCTTTACGCTTTGCCCCGCACATGCAGGGTAGGCAGAGGGAACTGCAGGAACCGTGAAACCTAGTGTTCACACTCCGTTGCTTAGTCCCCGCTTCCGCTTTTTTCGAGGCATTGCGTGTTGAGTGGCGGAACTCAACCACGCTTGGTCTATTTTCCAGACCGAACAAAGCGCTAAAGTTTGTAGTTAAAGCGCTAAAGCTTTAATTTAAATATTGATACTATAAATACAACTCACTCAGTAGTCTCAAATAGCTTTCGCCTCTCAGCAGTGCTCGGCGTCTTTGGTCTGTATCCAGAATCCGATGAGTTCACTTCTTCCTCTAAACTTGTATCCGATTTACCATTCGTGTACTCTTCTGTGAACAAAAATTTATAATTACTAAAGAAATGTAATAAAAAGACACTTATTATAAACGTTGAAATAATTTTATTTTGAATTAAAGCCATATAATTGTACTGTAATTTTAAAAGATTAAGTATACATTACTGCATTCCAAAACTCAACACATACATACAATAACGTGAAACTCAGTGACGCGCTGTTATTATATCAGAGCGAATAAATTGAATAATTTATTTACCCTTCTGGAACTTGAACCCATAACCATCGCGTTTCCAATCATATATATACTCTACAAATACACACGAAAAGACAAACCTTTTCCTGCGACGACCTCAACGTCACTGGTAGGAGAGAGTGATTTCTCTTTCTCTTCATCTTTAGTGGCGGGAGTGGAGGACACAGGCGTGGACGCTTGAGTTGCTTGTGGAGATAGACCTGGAAATTATATTATTGTTATAAAATAATTAATATAATAACTAAGCACTAAGTTAAAAACATTTTCATAAAAACTTTTAAATGTCGTACTCACTTAAATTGAAGTCTATCTAGTCTAAGAATATAATTTTTTATGATTGCCAAAAGCACATTTTATAGGGTTACAATTTTAATGACTTCACTTCACACGTTAAATTTTCACAATTTTAAAAAATATATAAAGATTTTTTTTAGCTTTACGCTTTATCCTGCACATAGCAGGGAGGGCGGAGTTAACTGCAGGAACCATAGGAATCTAGTGTTAAGATACTCCGCTTGTCCCTGCTTTCTCCGTCCCCGCTTTCCGCCTTTTTCGAGGCACTGCGTGTTAAGTGGCGGAACTCAACGCCGCGCTTTGCCTAGTTAGAAAATGTAAATAGAAAAACTCATCTTCCCCGATTGAGAATCGAACCCACAAGCCGTCGCGTTTACAGGTAGACGCTATGCCTCTGCGCCACGTCGTCCTCATATAAATAATGCTATTACATTACATTTTAAATATTCATAAAATTACCTGAATCAGATTTAGTAAGACCCGGAACGGCCGGTACAGAGAACACTTTGTCAAACGAAAACTCTTCACTCCCAGTAGACGCTGAAAATGGCTTTGGTCCCAAGCGAGGCTGTAAATTAAATAATAGTCTAGTATATATTTTTAACTTATAATATATATATGTGTGTGTAGAAATTATCACATGCTTAGAAAGCTTTACATCTGCAGTACAAAAACCAGTATATACTATGTATTAACAGTAATATAATTAATATTTATGATAAGAACATATAGTACAAAAAGGGTATGGGACCAAATGTATTTAGAGTTAACTATATATGAAATAAAAAAAACACAAAATCCACAAAAAAATAGAATGAAATCATAAGACGTTACGATAAATCGCAATGACTAAATAAATTAGATTAAAAAAAATAAACACAAATATAAAAATAAAAAAAAAAAACAAAACAACTGAAAGCTATTTAATAAACAAAAAACACGCTTCCTAAAACAATCCAAAGCTACCTTATATCCAGATATAGGAACGGCCGTAGTCCTAGGCTTAGGTTTGGGGACCTCTGACGTGTCATCAGAAGATCCCGCTTCCGAAATAGAAGACCGTGGCAAAGGCTTCGGGATTTGAACTGGTACCCCATTTACATAACTATTACTTCTAGACAACGATTCAGATGAATCAGAACTTTCGGTCTTCTCCAAGGTCTTCTCGGTCTTTTCCGTCTTCTCGTCGGATTCCTCGTCTTTTCTGTCACAATCGTGGCCATTGTCTGTTATTTTCTTGTGAAAACCGTTAGTCTCTTTATTATAGTCTCTCGGCTCAGGCTTTTGTCTTTCCATGCCCTTGATAAGGTCTTTAACGTTTACAAAATCTATTCGGTCCTCGTCTTTTTCTTTTTGTTCTACAGGTGTCGATTTTGGTGTAGTTTTGGATTCATCAGTTTGTTGAACGTTTGTTACAATTGGTTTAGACTCATTTTTCTTTGGTACAGCCATCGACAATATCGCATTCACTAAGTCTTCGAGATTTCCTCTGTGAGTCTATAGAAGAAAATTATTTTTAAATAAACACGGCTTCCTTAAAAAGTTAAACCAAACACAAAGACTGTTATAATAAAAGCAAAGAAATATATTAATAATTTTAATTATATAGCAAATTAAAAAAAAATACTTACTTATAAAATACGCACCCATTAGCACTAACTACACCACAAAAAAAAAAAACAAAAAACCTTAAAAAAAAATACACAAACACAATAACACCTTTAAACACAAAAAATAATAATAAATATATAATTAATAAACATAACAATAATTAAGCCAATACAAAAAATATATCATGCATTTGAAAATATAAGTCCGATTGTTTTTTAAATATATACTAATAATTTTAAATTATAAATAATATTGTAATTTTATTTGAATTAATTTACAAATAACTATTTATTTATAATGATGATATTGATAATTATTTATTTAAATTGTAAAACTATAAACTTTATATTTGTAATTGTAGTGAATTCATTAATAGAATTTTTAGTTTAAAAAAAAAAATATTTGCACGCCAAATCGGCAGAATATGTTGGACCACTGAAAATGTATGAAATACCTTTGTTAACCCATATTCGAGCAAATAAACTATTATTATTATTATTTATTATTATTATTATAATGGTACTCTGTCAACCCCAGAAATTTATTAATTGTTAGCTTTCACATTTTATGTATGGAAATCTATTTTATATATTATAAGTATGAATATGTATTTTTTTTATAAAATATATAGATTTAATATATTAAAACTAAGCCAAAGTACATTATCTACCTATAAATTATTAATTATAATTTAGTAAATAAATAGCCTTTAAGCTAAATTTGTGTGCAAGTATATTTGCAACTTAATATTCATAAAAAATCTTATATATACTTAAACCACTGTCAATTACAATGGTACAGTCGTGTCAGAACAGCATATAAACTGCTCTAAAAACTAAAAAAAAACTAGAAAATTGGACAAAATACAGGGAAAAAATTATTAGACACTAGGTTTCCTAAACAAAACCTACCTGCACACAATTATTAGCATCAGGATGCAATGATATATTGGGCACGGGGTAGTCCTGGTTGTCCAGCCACATGGGAGCACTGAGGTATGTGACCGCCCCGGTGGTCTCCGGATAGAGATCTGCGTGGTAGTCGCGGTAGCTCTGGAAATAAGTAAATATTGATGAAATAATAATCATTATTCAATTAAATCATTTAACCTGTACTTAGAGCTATATATTTCTTTTAAATATATAATGATTATTTTTGTGCTGTGTTCACGCTTTATCCCGCACATGGCAGGGTAGGCAGAGGGAACTGCAGGAACCATACGAAGCTAGTGTTAAGACACTCTGTTGCTTAGTCCCTGCTTTCTCCGTCCCAGCTTTCCGCCTTTTTCGAGGCATTGCATGTTGAGTGGTGGAACTCAACGCCGCGCTTTGCCTAGTTTCTAGGAAGAATAAAATGGAAACAAATCCACCTTCCCCGAGTAGGAATCGAACCCACAAGCCGTCGCGTTTACGTTACACCACTGCGCCACGACAGTCCTCAATATCAATATTAAGTTTTTAATGTTAAGTTTTTTTTATCATATCTAAAACTTCCTCAAGTACCTACTATTCAACTTTAGAAATAATTCTATGTATCAACACCTTTCACATAGAAGGGATGATATGATGTCAGCTTTTGTACAAAAGCACTAACTTCCTTTATTTGTAAAAGTACTAAAGGAAGTGGTATTCAATGACCCCAAGTAGTGAGGAAGTGACAAACCACTAAACCAAAAAGTATACAATATGTAGGCAAAAAAGGGAAAATTATACTAAAATAAGAATATAGAGACGCCATTGTGACGCAGTGGAACAGCATTGAAGTGTAAATGCGATGGTTGTTAATTTGATTCTAGGGAATCTTAAACGAATCATAATAATTTTAATATTCCAGATATTTTGTATCTTGTTCAATATGCTGATAGGCCGTCGATTAAATAAATAGGCTCAATTTTTTTACTTTATCAGTCTTTTTTTTTATTTATTTCAAATATAAAGAGCCGCTCTTACTTAACGTCTATGTTATTATATAACTATAACACCTGTCTACCGCTTAGTTTTAAGTTTACTTATTTCTTAACAAATATAATAATAATGTATATGTACACACACACACACACACACATACAGACACTCACGCACATATACATTCATACAAATAATTCTTTTATTACAATGTTTAATGAAAAAAAAATTGTTGCTTTTTTTTATATTTTTTATTATTTTTTTATTTTTTTCTCAACTTCATATGGTCACTTGACAAATGAGTATAATGCTTTAACCTAAAAACTTCACCGGTTACGGATAAAATTTCATATATTAAACTGGCAGATAATACTTTCTACCAGATAAAGCTTAACAGTTTAACAGAATTAATACATATTAAGCTCAATAGTAAAATTTGTCTTTATCGGCTAGATATTTTTATATGAGACCTTTGGAATCAAAATTTGTTGTTTTTCTGCCAGATAAGTAACAATGGTCCTATCTTTAACTTTAGAACTCAACGTTTATATCTCAAATATATTTGAAAGAGACGAGGAAAGGGCAATGCAAGATTTTCGTGAATGGAAAATTATTAGGAGGACCGTCGTGGCGCAGAGGCGCAACGTCTGCCTGTAACGCGGCTAACGCGACGGTTTCTGGGTTCGATCCCCAGTCGGGGAAGATGGATTTTTCTATTTCCATTTTCTTCGCTCTGGCAACTAAGGCAAAGCGCGGCGTTGAGTTCCGCCACTCAACACGCAATGCCTCGAAAACGGCGGAAAGTGGGGACGGAGTAAGCAGGGACTAAGTAACGGAGTGTCTTAACACTAGGTTCATATGGTTCCTGCAGTTCCCTCTGCCTACCCTGCCATGTGCGGGATAAAGCGTGAAGCTAAAAAAAAAAAAAAAAAAAAAAAAAAATATTAGAACAAGTGAATAAAGTAGTATACTTGTGAAGTAAATTAAGTAGAGATGGTAGATACAAAATGGATGTGGAAAGACGTGTTGCTGCCGGTAACAAAATGAATGATGCCTTAGCTGCGTTGTTGAGACGGCAGAACGTCAGCGTCGCTACACGTTTGACCGTACACAATACAGTTCTGGTTCCTGCGCTGTTATATGGCAGTGAAACGTGGGTATTACAGAAGAAGAATGAAAGAAAGAATGAATGCTGTGGAGATGCGATCTCTTCGAAGGATATTTGGAGTCAGCTTAGCTGACCGAATCCGCAACGAAGAGGTACACAGGATGGTAGGTACCAGCGAGGATGTCACAGTAAGAATAAACAAGAACGTGGTCAGATGGTTTGGGCACGTCGAAAGAATGAGTGACGAAAGAATGGTAAAAAAGATATATGATGCAAAAGTGAGTGGTAAAAGAGGCAAGGGGAGACCTCAGTTGACGTTCGAAAACACAGTATCGAAGATACTGCAGGAAGGTCACGTAAAATGCATGAGGACTCCCCGGGGAGCATGTATGAAGAGGTTAATGACAGTGGACGAGGCGAAAGAGGTATGCAGGGACCGCAGCGATTGGCGCTCCGTTCTCTCTGACTACCCCGCTAGGGATAGAGCGTGATGATATGTATGTATGTATGTATGTTTATATTTCATAAAATGAAAATATTTAAAATACTAATAAACGTAACAAGCTTGTAATGTATTGATTTCAATTATTATAATTATCATTATACCAAAGAAATGAATTTGAATTGAATCGAAACTAAAAAAAACAGAGTAGTTTCTTTGTTTACCACAAAATAATAAATCACAAATATATAACATATCCTAATATACCTTTCTAGGCACTTGATACATAATCGGCACGACAGAAGACCCGGTCAGTTGCAGCACACGGTTCACTTCGCCCTCCATCACGCGGAGAGCTCGTTTTGGCACTAGACACGCTCCTTTTGTTTGTTCACCTGTGGAATGTATATTATTTTGTTACTTATATGTAATTTTTATTAATTTTGTAAATACACTCTATAAATATTCACGCTTCACGCTCTATCCCGCACAGAGCAGGGTAGGCAGAGGGTACTGCAGGAACCCTGTGCGCCTAGTGTTAAGACACTCCGATTCCCGCTTTTCACCTCTTTAAGGCATTGCTTGGCAAGTGGCGGAAGTCAACGCCGCGTTAATCGCCATCTTCCCTGAGTGGGAATCGAATCCACAAACCAACTTTTGACAGAAATGACCAACTTTTATTTATTTTTAAGCTAATCATCACATACTATATCTGAACAAATGGAAATACACAACACATATATTTGAAAAAGTAATTTTAATGTGCTGGTTTTGTTATAGTAAGTTCATTAACAAATATCCTGACAATTGATAAAATAAAAAAAAATACAAATAATCACTCACCAGAATGCCTCAACCCTTCAATCAAGTATGGCTCCCTGTCACACAATTCCATATAAAGTATTGTAGTATCTCCTTTTCCAGCCAAAAAGAGCATATTAGTGTCAGCGTCGAACAAAGGCATTAGGACTCCAGTGGAACAATCCAGCTCTAAAGTCTTTTGAGTTTGGGACAAATTGCGAATATCACGTATCATAATTTGACGAAGGCGGGCTGAATCGAAACCTTAAACAAAATATTTTATGATATGATATCATATATACAGGGTGTGGATGTTATAGCGGCCTTCATTTAAAGCATGGTATTAACTAGCCTTCATAAACTTAACAAATTATAAAACAAGTAAAATTTTCAAAAATAAAAAATTCTTTTTTCAATAAAATAAATAATTAAATTATTATTCTAAAATAAAACGCAAGTATGACACAAGCGTACACTATCCTGTGAGAGCGGGAAAGAGATATATCCCTTTCTCGTTTGATAGTATTTTTGTAGTACGAGGTCTATACGTCATTCGTATTTAATTATGACTAATGATCCTGTGTCTAAACTATTGAAAATTGTGAATTAGTTTTTTGTATATAGCCTTGAAATATCCCCTATAAGTAGTTTTGATAACGGCCATCTTGTCAGATACACCCTGTATACAGTGGATGGACTCGAAACCTTTATTTAAAGCATAATATTAACTAGCCTTTATAAACTTGGTAAGATTATAAAACAAGTAGTAATATTTTTTCTCAAACAAAACACCACTTGATAAGTATGTGCATTTATTTAAAAAAAACGCTCTTATTACGCGCTTTTTAAACGTCACCTCAGTGTTAAAATATGAATTCAAGCAATTTCAATTTCATTTTTACATAAAAATGTCAATTACGCTGCAACTTAAAGCTCGTTTTCCTTAGTTTATAATAAAAAATTAGGACAAATCAAGAATTCGTTCGTACGTTTCTCTCGCATTTTAACTAAAATTTGCAAACCCATATAGATAAGTCTAACAAAACAAAATATTTTTAAATTTACAAAGCTACATTTAAACAAGCTAGCAAAGTAGACTGTCACATTACGAGCGTCTGTATCAGTATATAACTGAGTTAGAGCAACACAATAGATGCAGTCACTGTTACGATTTATAATGACATATACTATTTCACGATACTTTAGAATTTGTTCTTTGTGAAGACTTTAAGGAATAGTAAGTAAATAATATTTTTAATGTATTGTCTTCATAATTTAAACCTCAATCTAACATTTGTTTATTATTCTGACAGTCGTGTTGACACTAATTAAGTATTACACTTTTACTTCTTGTAACATCGTATCTAATTTACGAAACATTACGTTTTCAGTGGCGGAACTCAACGCCGCGTTTTGCCTAGTTTCCAGAACGAAGAAAATAGAAATAGAAAAATCCGTCTTCCCCGACTGGGGATCGAACCCAGAAACCGTCGCGTTACAGGCAGACGTTGCGCCTCTGCGGAAATATATTTATATATTTTAATATAACAAAAATCTTGCTTACGAAGACTTTAAAAAGAAACCAGTGCAGCACCTACTTCCAATTACAACAAGCATCATCAATAATTCATTTTATAAGATATCGTCGAACACAGATAAGGGCTCGCTAAAGGACTATAGAAAGGATTTTGAGTAGCAAGGCAATTTTTTAAATTAAATTACTCAAAAAAATTATAAAAGCATCTGTTTTTATAACAAAATTATATCCAAACATCTCCCCTATATGCGTGGTAGACAACAATAACCAAGTGATAAGCCACCCCGCTCTCTAGTGCACTCAAAAATATTTAAAATATCGATCATGATTCGCGATTGCGACAGTATATATGTAACCAACCCTTTGTTAAACACGCATGACATTCAAATTCAAATTAATTATAATAGAATTGAAAGTTAGATGAACAGAATGAAAGTTATGAAATATAATAAATCATCGTATTAATATAATATTTTATTAACGTGTATATCACGTACAAGAAAAATAAATTTGCAGTCATTTTTCTCCAAGTATTTAGGTTAAGAAACACGAATAAATTATAATTTGCGTCGAAAATGGACGCGTCTATTTGCCTACGTATGTAGTAATAATTCACAGTCTAAATAGAAGCGTAATTCTTTTTGTTATATCACTATTCTCCTTACTCTCTTTAGTGTGACAAAGTATGGTGTGAGTTCGGGTTTCAAATACCAATATGGAGAGTGAAGAACAAGGTGTCTTAACACTAAATTCTCTCTCTCGCCTACCCTGATATACGCGGTACAAAGCATCAAGCCAAGCAGAATACCCTCGATACTACAAGGTTAAAGATACTCGGAAACGTTTTATATGTCAAATAGTTTTACGTGAAGTAAAAACAGCGATATATAGATGATTATACTCCTTCCGCATGATTAAAACGAAAGATGAATACGATATTTTGAGCATTTTAACTATGAAGCCCAATGATGTATAAAAATTGTGTTTTTGAAGTACAATTGACGGTAGAAAATTGTTTAGAAACATGTAATATAAATGATATTTATGATTATAAAAAATAAAGTAAAAACATTAGTTTTAACCCGCGAAGGAAAGGTATGAAACAATTTTCTGAAACGAAGACCTTTAATGAAATCAATTTACACTAAAATATACAAAAAAAACTCTAGGACAATTTTTAACAGTCGAATTCTTGATTCGTCCTAATTTTTTATCTGTGAATATAAACGAAACAAAAACCAACGAAAACGAGCTTTAACTTGCAGTGTAATTAACATTTTTAAGTAAAAATAAATAATGCATGAGTCACAAGCGGCAAGTCCTGTTGCTAGTTGGACGCAAAAGTATAAAAGAAAATTAAATAAGGTGCAGAATTTATAATTATTTGTTATATATTTTTGCTACTTCCTACACTAAAAATATATACAGAGAACCTAGTCATAGTCATAGTACGGTAGACAACTTGTGAGCTAAGTGTGTCCTTTCATTTTATTAAATTAATCTCAATTGAGAGAGACACATATGAATGAATGTATGAATTCAGCTTTTTCTTCATTCACTATTAAGGGCTTCTATAGAATGCACTAGAGACCCTGATCCTACGCATCCAGTCAAAATTGGAATGAATGAATGAACGAATTCAGCTTTTTGTTCATTCGCTATTATTAAGATCTCCTAAAAAATGCACCAGAGATCCTGGTCCTACGCATCCAGTCCAAATTGGAATGAATGAATGAATTCAGCCTTTTTTAATTCACTACTGGATTTAGGCCTCCATCAAAATGCTGCAGAGATCCAGGTCCTACACATCCAGTTAAAATAGACAACTTTAGCTCACACTAAATTTGCCATTTACAGACTCCCATTCAAGGACTCGTCCTATTCCATCGGTATTTAGACAAACGTGTCCAGCCTACTTCAGAATAACTTCTTTATATATACCTTCGTTAGATTTTGTCCTTTAAAGAGACTCTGAGCATAACTCGCTCAATAGCACTTTGGGAAACTTAAAATTTGTGGACTAGACTAATTGTTGATTAAATGCTTTCGTCGTCAGACATTTTGGTATAGCACATATACAAAAATGTTATACTAAATCGCCAATCGTTATCGCCATGGATATGGTTACGATTACGACGCGAATGAATTACAATAACAAAAAAAAATATATGGGACCACCTATAAAATACAAGAATAACCAAAGTCAAATAACAACATAAGACTAAGACAATCACTTATATTCACAAAATAAATATTTACAAGTAGAAATGAGAGTGAGACAAATTATAAGCAGCCTTCATTTTAAAAGGTACTTACAAAAAAAAAATTAAAATATATTAAAATACATGTAAAGAAAATAAATATAAAGAATGATATAAACTCACCAGTGGTAAGAATCCTGTCAGTGTCTCCGAGCCAGACCAATCTACTATCTTTAATATTCTGATGGCTATTCGCTACTCCCAAAACAGAAGTGGGAGCTCTAGGATCCAAAATACGCACTTTCTTATCTTTACATGAAGTTGCCACTAGCTTGCCGTCTTTCTTCCAAGATGTTGATTGTATCACTTCTGCATGATCTCGGTTTACTGTTAAAAAAAATAAGTGTTTAAATTAATTTATAAAAATATTTGCAAGTAAAACAATTGGGAAATTCATATTTTGTTATAAAAAAGAATAATATAAGATAATAATATTTATATAAAAAATATGTACTACTTCATTAAAAAACTTGTAGTTTCACATTTCTTCCTGTATTGTGGCACCAAGGTTAGTTTATTGAGGTAGGTATAGTTAAGTGGTACAACTCAATATGCAATGTATTGTATTTGTTAAGTTTTTGACAATTTTTTGAGGCATTGCGTGTTGAGTAGACAGAACTCAACGACGCGCTTTGCCTAGTTGCCAGAGCGAAGAAAATGGTAATAGAAAAATCCATTTTCCTCGGCTGGGAATCAAACCCAGAAACCATTGCGTTATAAGCAGACGTTGCGCCTCTGCGTCACGACGATCCTATTAGAATTTCTTATTATTTAATTTCAGTGACTTACAATATATGTCCCAAGCCTCCAAATAATTGTTAATAGAGACAGAATCAATGATAACAAATATGACTTGGTAATTTCAAATCTATTATAAGCACTTATTACAACTGTTTTTTTATCTTTATTAAACATCCTGTATTTGTAGCAACATTTGTTTGTAAAGATCACTTCATTATTCACTTTTTCCTCAAACAGGCATATTCAGTAGATAATGCTTCTCTTCCAAACATAGCAGTCAAAGACATATATTTTACACAGAAACTTTTTAGACTAAGGCTAATTTGTACTATTGCTTCCAAAAATATATCATAATATTTTTAAGGTTGACCTCCCTTGCATTTACATAATATTAAGAATAAGAAACATTCAAGTATGTTTAATACTGTAAAAAAATATCTTACCAAAAGCCTCTTTCTGCTTAGTCAAATCCCACAAGGCTAACTCATGTCCTGAAGCAACATGGATTAGACCATCGGCAACCGGATGAAAGCCAACATTCTCAACCCTTCTTTGTTTTTGTGATAATGTACACTCTGGTGTTGAAAGTGATTCTTTTAGACCCTCTGGTGGAATGTGCCAAACTTTTACCTGATTTTAAAGATAAAGAAAATAAAACATTTATGACAAAAACAATTAGCAGTACATAACTTATTAAGTTTTGCATGACTCATCTGATAAAATGTCTACATACTAAGACATAAAATAATTATAATAGAATATTCATCAAATAGTAATAAATAATGCGGAATATATAATATTAAACAAAAAGTTGTTTTAATTAATACTGAGATTATTGCACCTACAACTTCTAAAAGAAAATAAATCCATAATGTGCACAGCAGACTAGTATTACAGTGGTGAAAACATTTTCCATGCTCTGATCAACATGTAGGTTAACAAAAATCTGTTAATCTTCAGCAATGTTCTTATTATGCTAATTCTAAAAACATCTAATTAGCTTGTTTAATAACTGTTAAAAAAATATAACGGAAAAATAATACCACAAAATATCTTATGAGACATACCAAAGAATCCTGAGATCCAGTAAGCAGGAGCCCATCATGAAATGGAGAAAACTCCATATCAGTGATTGTATCGGAATGGGCATGAAGCAAGGGCATTATTTTGCTCTTCCGACCGCAGTCATCTAATGGAAGCACTGCCATACTAGATCCAACATGCTCCCAATTGAATGCCATAAAAGCAGCTGATGCACATATGTTGTTTCCATATGTTTGATATGATCCAACACATATATCTCTTATACATGCTTCAGGTTTAGGCACAATTGGTGCCGCATTTTTATATTTAGAGGCTTTAAAACGCCAGGCCATTTTAAGCCAATTTTTAAAAAAGTTATCAGTCTTTTATTTATGGAATGATGAGCCTCTTTCAGAGGCAATGTGTGTATCTGTAAGCCAATAAAACATTTACACAGTATGATTTGCTCTTTTATTCAGTACTATTCATGTACATTTAACAAGTAATCAATATTGTAATATTAAAGCTATATCTATAACAATGATCGCTTTTATTAATATAATCAAGTTTACTTAAGAATAAATAATTTTAAAATATATACAGATATTTACAAAATTTATTGTTAATTTATAAAAATAAACACAACAGAAGAATATGAGCCACTTACTCACAAAGCTTTTAACAAGAGTATTTATTAAAAATTCTAAACACTTTGTTTTGAATAACTTGACCCGGTCGCGGCCGGAAATGCGCTAAAATTTGTCAAGATCAAGGTATCATTTATTTATATTTGTTAAATAGTTTTATTACACTACACTTATCACTAAAATTAACTTTTATCACTCACCTATTTGAGATAAAACAATCAGAAACCGATTTCCGCTAGACACTCCCCCTAAACGTCGGCCATTTCGATTCAACTTCAAGCGACGTTTTGTGTGGATCGATAATAAAGTTACGAGTCGATGACACTTAAAACAAACGTTAAAAATTTATGAAAATAAATAAAAAATATATATTTTTCTAAATAAAATTAAAATTTTCTAATATAGATATAAAGGACAAGAGGTAAATAAAAAATTGATGTGTAATAACAATAAAAGGAAATGTACAAGTTAAATTGTGCATTGTTACATTATTAAATTTTACTTCTGGCAACTTTAAAAGCTGCCAGCATTTGTGAATTCGAAAATTACTTTATATATTCATTTTTTTGGAAAAAGAAAAGGCAAGGATAAATAAAATATTAATTCGAAAGTGATTCTTTTATTCATTGCGAGTATTACAATTTAGTATCTTTGGTGATATTACTATGATTGATGACATGAAGTTAAGTAACTATTTCAGATCCAATTAAAATTGTACCTTTGTAGTATTACTAATTATCCTACTATTAAAAAGTAGCTAAAATTACTTTTATGGCTATGTATCTAACAAAAATATTGTCTCCGAATCACTTAGTATAAGATGCAATATATTATCAAGAATCATAATGGTATCATAACACTTCATATATAAAACTTTCAAACAAAACAAATACATTTTGATAGATACATAGCAATAAATAGAAATATAATTTCGGAATATTGCTACAAAACACTAATTTATTTAAAGCAGTTCTTGTAACTTTTTGAAAAAAAAAGTTAATTGCACAGATATTTCTACATAACAATAAATATAAAAAGATTAAAACATCTGACACCAAAGTGCACAAATATCAATATGATGATAAATATATTGTTGCTAAGCAGTGAAATCCTCATAAGATCGAATTATTTTTATTGTACTTATTTCTCACCATTAATATTATAAAAGCGAACAAGAACTTCATTTTAAAAATAAAAATCTCTGCCTGTTGTGTATTTTGTAACCAAAAGCCTAATCACAAATCCTCTATGATATGGAAATGTTATTGCACAAATTTATGAGAAATATACTGAGCTGCAACAGTAAAGCATAGTAAAAATATAGGCACCTTAATTGTGATGAATATTTAAATACTAAAATAATTTAAAAATCAGCACAAAGTCAACATTTATACAAAAAATAAACCATATGCATAGACAAAATCCCTGGCCAAAATATAAAAAATACAAAATATCCATAAATACAAAATGTCCCTCATGTGATGTATATGCCATCCAAAAAAAGGTTTCATTCAAAATAATTACAAATGTTTTCGAAAAGTTCGTGTTTGTGAAAAGTTATTAAACAATCAGTTATCATAAATAATTATTTATATAGTTATCATATATATTATTCTTTATAATATCAATTATTACAATCATTGCACATAATTTTTATTTCATGTTAATTTGAAGTGAAACCTTTTTCAAGAATATATTATAAAATAAATAAACTCATTTATACAATATAAATTAAGTAATCCCAAAAATACCTGATTTACACATGCAACTTTTACAAATAGCTGTTTAAAACTGAAATTTCACAGCCACAAAATATCTCATACATGTGTAAATTGGTCATGTTAAATATTGATAATATGACTGACATAACAAATACTTTAAATAAATAATACTGATCAAGAAAAAGAAATGTAAGTACCAAAGTTATTATAATAAATTAGTATAAATAACAAATTCATCAAATAATTGTCAAATCAATTTAAAATAATTATCAAATTTAAAAATACAAGAATAATAATTATTTTAGAACATTATTTGTGTCAAGATTTATAAAGTAAAATAATATCAAAGCAATAAATCAATCATATCACTCATATTATCAAATTTTAAAAGTATAAAAAATAGTAAAGATCGGCATCCTATAACCTATAAATATAATTAATATTAAAATACTACACAATGTCTAGTTAACATTTCACGACATACTAACAATACAACTAACAACTTTTAATTAAAAAAATAACATAAATTGCAACAGCAAAATTCCTTCATCTTTCAAGAACTAGTCCAACATCATAATTATACCAATAAATAAACTTTCAATGTTGCTAATATTTCCTCATCATTAAAATAAATATAAATGTGTGAGATCACAAATTTCATGATTTACATTAAAAATAACTTCACACAAAAATAAATTAAAAAATATAAAATTTGATTTAAACAGTTTAAAGTAACAAATGAGTTGTATTTATGTCACTTGCCTTGGCAATATTTTGTAGCATTATGAAAGCCGGAATTAAAATTATTATTATTTTTGCTAATTATTCCCTAAAACAAAGCTAAAGTTTGTCACAAATATTTAAGCGCCAAATATTTCCAAAGAAAATTTGAAATGTTAAATAAATCTTTACTAACTTTAGTTAGCTATCAATACTGTTTTTTAATCATTTTTAACAAAAAAATAGTTCCTCAAATATTACTCAACGTCATATTTGTGTTATAAAAACATGATATTGCAACAGCATCTAAAATCCTTAAAAGCAATGGAATGATCTCAGTGCTATAAAATGTTTTAAACTATTTTTTATAGAGAACTTATTTACATAAAAAATAAAAAATAACAACCAATAAAAAAACCTACCTAGCGATTTCAAAAACTACATTATACATTTAATATTAATATATTATTATTAACATACAGTAAATAAGTTCTTTATAAAGTCCAGACAATCTTCTATTAATATCATTGAGATAAATTCGTTAGGTTTATGATCGAAGACAGCAAGAACCATCACTGATAGATGATGATTTCCCATTTATGGGGCCTAAACTTCCATCATATTTTGGCAATTCCTTGCATTTTGCTTGCTGAAACATGAAATAAATCATCATTTACTATACTATAAAGTTTTAGGTGAGTATTGCACAAATTTAAGACTTTTTGTTTGATAGTCTTTCCTATTTGATAGAATATTTATTATTTTTAACATTTTTTGTAGTACAAACTGTAAGATGGAACATTCAACAATCATTATAAAAATATGATTTATTATAGCGCAATCTGTGCCAAACCCTATCCAAAAAGAATATTCTGCTATTATGTACAAACACTACAAACAGGTGTAGATCCACATAGGGTACAAGTTTAACTTGGATCCTCTAATTACATTTACACAATTTGGTATTTAAGACAAACATTTTTAAAGTATTATTTTGAATAAATTTAACTGTAAATTTTCAGAAAGGTAAAAATATATTTCTTTACCTCCATTAATTCAACAGCGATCTCCATGAACAGTCTTTCAACATTTTCAGCTTCTTTTGCTGAAGTCTCTAGAAAATACATTCCGTGTCTTTGTGCAAAATCTTCACCTATATGTCGGGGGATTTCCCTATCTTCCCTGTCAGTTTTGTTACCTGAAAAAAATATTTATCCAGTGCCAATAACTAAAATTTGTTTAGTAGCTTCAAAATAAAAATTGTGTTAGATAGATTAAACACTATTATGTAATTAACTAAACTGTTACTTTGGTAACTTACCAACTAATATTCTGAGAACTTTATTATTAGCATATTCTTCTATTTCCCTAAGCCAATCAGGTAAACAATCAAATGTTGGTTGGCAAGATATGTCATAAACTAATATTAATGCATGTGCTGACCGATAATAACTTTGAGTTATAGATCTGAATCTTTCTTGCCCAGCTGTGTCCCAAATTTGTAACTGAAAATGAATAATACAAAGTAAGTTAAGCACATTCATTTAAAAATTCACATGACCTTTACAGATAAAACGAAGGCGAACAGTCAAAAAATATTATTAAAAAATATCATGTGTAAGCAATATTACCTAAACAGGTCATCATACCAAATATAGCAATACAAGAATACTACGTAAAGACGTCATGTGAAATATCCTGCTCACCTTCACTTTCTCTCCATCCACTTCTACGGTTTTGATCATGAAATCAACTCCGATCGTGGCTCCCTGTCCTGGTGGAAATAATCCTTGAGTAAATCTTCTCACTAAACATGTCTTTCCAACCCCCGCATTTCCCACTAACACAACTTTAAATAGAAACTTATAATCCTCCATAATGAGCACCAAATAACATTTGTCGAAAACTAGCTGAAAGGAATTATAATAAATTATCTCCCCCGTTCACAGTTACGCTTTAGTGAATTGACAGGCATTACATTAAGATATGATGCTGATATTCTATCTCCGATTATAGAACGATCAAATATTCATTATAGATAAGATAAAAAATATTTTGATTTCACATCCAAATGGAGATCCCAAAACAACACAGTGAAGAGCAATGAGAGAAAAAATATCGACGTTTCAAAGTTGAATGTTGATAGGCTTACGCTACAGCATTTATAGAGATGATTCTTTGGAATCAATTTGTTTTGATCCGTAATTAAATGCCTAAATATTTTCCAAATAATCAAAAAATATTGCATTATATAAATAATAATATGTTAAAATAAATAAAAGCATTTAATTTAGCTAATAAATAATAAAAAATCTTAATCATTTTTTGTTTTAAATTTGTTATACTTGTAAATGCTTACTGTCAACCAACAGTTGTCAAAAGTGCAATTCACATCATTGCTATTTGCTACTGAAAGGGCTAAGAAATAGTAAATTAACTAACTCCATAGTCGATAATTAGTCTATTATGTATAGATCATATCCTACATTTTATATAATCAACAAAATTTTTGCCAATAAATTTCAATCAATAAATTTTCTAATATTCTATGCATGTTTTCTTATATTTTAAATATATATGTTGAGCAATTAATATAAAATGGATATAATATTATTATGTGGAATAATAATAGTTTCTATCAATTCATCAAAGGGTAAATGTATATAGCCTTTGTTCTGAAAGATTGATCCTTTTTATAATTTAAACTCAGATGAGATATTTGGTGCAAAGGATTATTTATAATAACTTCAAAGGACAATGAAAATTTTTAGTATATACAGATATTTGTATTATATATTATAAAATTAAATTTTCATAAAACTTGTTATTAAATAATAATTGGATAACCTATATAAAATATATAATAAGCTTTAAAAATACAAAAAGAACTATGTTACTTAAAATAAACTATTTTTATTTGCAGGAGAATGTACAAATGTATACAAACAGTAAATATGTCTGATTTTTATTTACAGTGTTCAAATTCCATAACAAATAATTATAAAACAAGTAGTATTTTCATTTTTCAGGTATCATATATTTGATAAGCCAAAAAACATGTAGGTTAAAGGCACTTATAAATAAATATACTAAATAGTAAGATAAGTTATTCATTTTCACATTCGTTACTAGAGTCAGAATCAGAGTCACTACTAATTTGTTTCATTTGCACTCGGTTGGTATTCACAAATAAATCATCATCATCACCTTGAGGCTCTAATTTCTTACTATCGTCAAATTCTTTTGGCCATACATTATTTTCTTTGTAGTACTTAATAGAGTCTTTATTCATAATTTTCACAATTTCAGCTTTCACTTTATCTCCTTCGGCGATAGGTTCAACGAGAATGTAGTCTCCACGTTTAACCCAAATGTTTTTCCGAAATTTAGTAGGCATCGACACTAAGTATTCTTCCCCGGTAGGCGTAGTGATCTGTACACAAGAAATAAAAGGAAGTAGTTTAATTTTAATTTAAAAAAAAAAACAAATGAAACTTGTGTTTACCTCGTGAAGATTATTCCCTCTACTTTTCAAAACTTTAACAATACTTTGATTTTCTTTCGGTAACTCATAATCGTCCCACAAAGTTTCATTCATCACATGTTTTCGTTTGTTAACTTTCGACATTTTTGGGCTTTATTTAAAATTATTCCATATACATTTTGTAAATTAAATAAAAAGGCCGCTATTATATTCTTTTAACCAAACTTTATGACATTTGCAAACGGGATTGGTGCTGTCAATGTTGACAAATGACATTAGCATAGATTTGTTGGATTTTTTTTTATATAATATAGGTGGCAAACGAGCTGACAGATCACCTGATGGTAAGTGAATACTGCCGCCCATAGACATTTGCAACACCAGAGGAGCTACAAAATGCGTTGCCGGCCTTTTAAATGGGAATACGCTCTTTTCTTGAAGGTCTGCAGGTCGTATCTGTCCGGAAATACCGCATGCGGCAACTCATTCCACAATTTTGTGGTGCGGGGCAGAAAATTTCTGTTAAAACGCACAGTAGTACTCTGCAAACTGTCACGGTGGTGGGGGTGGTAGAGTTGTCGCAAAGATCGATATCGGAAAGAGACGGCAGAGATCAGCCCGAACAGTTCTTCAGAGCACTCCCCATGATATATGCGGTAGAGAATGTATAGCGAGGCAGTGCAGTACGCAGTGCCAAGGTGTCGAGCCGATCAGAAATCTTTTCGCAATCGACAATTCGTGTCGCTCTCCTTTGAATGCGGTCTAGAAGGAGAAGCTGGTACTGGGGAGCCCCTGCCCAAAGATGTGAACCGTATTCCACGTGAGGCCGAACCTGAGCTTTATAAAGTTGCAGGCGGTGAGCCGGCGTGAAATACCGTTTCGATCTATTGAGCACACCGAGCTTCCTCGAGGCTAATTTAGCCTTACCCTCCAGATGACCACGAAACTGGACTTCGCTTGATATGTCGACGCCAAGAATTCTGATATTGGCTGTGGCAGTTAGAGGAGTG
The DNA here is from genome assembly GCA_037178615.1 of Dione vanillae. Taxonomy (NCBI): domain Eukaryota; kingdom Metazoa; phylum Arthropoda; class Insecta; order Lepidoptera; family Nymphalidae; genus Dione; species Dione vanillae. The sequence continues at coordinate 85,162 of JAZFAU010000287.1, read as the reverse complement.
CTCTCAAAACGGAGCGATACGACATATGGCAGCTTTTTAGCGGTGAACGCGCAAACTTGTGTCTTCTTGGGGTTAAACTGAATAAGGTTTAGTTTACCCCAGTCTGATATTTTCTGAAACGAAGTTTCAATTTCAGACACAAGTTTGGTTCGGCTTTCAATGACGTTTTCCCGTGAAATGTTGGCGCGGCCGGTGTATAAAGCATCACCCGTGCTGTCATCCGCATAACAATGAATGCCACTCATTTGCAGCATATCATTAATGTGCAAGAGGAACAGCGTGGGTGATAGCACACAACCTTGCGGCACACCAACATTAACGGACATGAGATCAGAGCATTCGCCGTCGACTACGACCTTTATGCTTCTGTCAGTTAGGAAACTGGCGACCCATTCGCATAATTTCTCAGGAAGCCCATAGGAAGGATGTAATTCAATTCATTATAATCTGTATAAATTAAAAAAATATTTGTGTTTTCTTTATATTACATACTATTTTATTATCATACAAGTTCTTTTGCTGCGTTTTGAAGAACTTTCCTCAGCTTTTAAGCGTAAAGGGAAAATCATGCAATATTTGAGCAAGTTAAGACACATTAACATTTACTTAAATTAAATAAATAACAACTAATTAATCATATAATAAGGAACCGAAATATGGAAAATAAAATACATTATGTAACAAAATTATTATGATTTTTTAATTTTGCATTTTTCTAATACATCAAATATCGTCAACGACTCTCCATTAGGTATTCCATAGCCTTTTTCTAAACCATGGGGATTCGAAGGGGTTGTACAGCAAGCGTTAGCTTCTTTTCTTAACACTTGGTCCACTTCCACTGATGTGAAAAATGCCACTGACATAGGCAAGTCGTGAATACCAACTCTGAAGAATAAAGAAAGGTATAATAACTAATAAATATTTACATAAAATATATATGTTATAATAAAAAACCAATAAGTCAGTTTAGAATCCTGCAACGTTAAAATATTATTAAACACTTTAAATCTAATAAAAAATAAATCATACTTTCTAGTAATAAAATGTAATTAGTATTATAAGGTAAAACATTAAGTGAATATTATTCATTATCTGCCGCCACAATTATTAATTGATGACTGTGAAAATCATTGCAAAAATCTTTGAACAAAGAAATGATCCTATCAAAAAATATGCTAAAGTTAACAACGAGTAAATGTGAATTTTCTAAAATGTACGGATATAAGATTAAGTAACATCAATCAAAATTATTCTAAAAGTAAAATATTTTTCTGTCTATTTTTCTTCTCTCTTTTCACAAAAAATCAAGACCAATAAGATAAATATGTACCTTTGTGAACAAAATGCCCGCGTGAACAAGTTAGTAATTTGTAACGCTAATGCAGTTTCATATTTGAGTTCATCTGGAACTAGATAGCGCACTTCGTCGTGGAAACTCAAGCAAAATCTGGAAACGTTGGAAAATTATATATTTTTCATTATTATAACTTCTTCAAACATTAAGTGGTGTAGCTGAACGTGTTTTGATATGGACATTATTAAATATTTGAGGTTATTATTAATATTCCATAGAAATATTCTATGTCGCAGAACTAAAGTACACAAAAGTATAGCAAAAATAGTGGTGAAGAAAATTTTTTTTTGCCGCGTCTTTATGTAAGTATTAGAATTCAAACCTACACCAAATAGAACTACATGAGGTCATCAAAGAACCTTTAACTAACGCTCACAGATTATCAGTGAATCATTTTCATTTCCCCACATCGGTTCAACATCCACAGACCAAAACGGGTGTTAAGTTCTACAATTTAAAAATCAACTCATGAAATTGTGCAGAAAACAGAGTGTGTCTACACTAAAGTGAACCTGTACGTAAAAATGTAAAGATAAGAGTTCATTATGATTAATATTAATTCTAAATATTACGTATTAATGTTATAATTAATATTTATGATAAGAGCATATAGTATAAGTAAAAAAAGTTACTGATCAAGTGTCTGTAGTGTCAATTACATTACAAGGAAAAACACTCGATGCCTTGAAAAGGGTGGAAAAAAGGGACGGAGAAAGCAGTGACTAAGCAACACTCCGTTGCTTAACACTAGGTTGCTGCGCAGTTCCTGCAGTTCCCTCCGCCAACGCTGCCATGTGCGGGATGGAGCGTGAAGCTAAAAAACACTAACCTGGCCCTAGGCGCCAAGTGCCTCATGCTAACTAGCATGAGGTGCAGGAAGTCCGCGGCGGCGCTCTGCACCGCCCAGTTGAGGCGCGTGGAGGCCCAGCGCCCGCGCGCGCCCTCCAGCGACCGCGACAGCCGCCCGCGCAGGAACGCTGTACTTGGGGAATCCGACTCTGGCGAGTCCCAATGGTGGGAAATTAATATTTCGTAAATAAGAAGAACAGAACTTTGAATTTCGAGAGAAGTACAGATTTAATTGTCCATCGTTCTTTAAATTGCTTGGGGACGCCGACTCTGGCAAGTCCCACTGTAGGGGAATTACTTAATATATCGTTAATGACAGGAGCGGTATTCTAATTTCGAGAGAAGCACAGATTTATGCTACTTAAATTATCTATTGTTCCTGAAGTTACTTGGGAAGTCCCAGTGGAGGGGAATTACTTAACATTATTAGCAGTATTTGGGAATTTTGAGAGAAGTGTAGAAGTGTAGGACGTTGAGAAATCCCCAGAATCGTCTCCGAAATGTTCATGACTAACGATTTATAACTAAATTACCCTTTTACTACTAACGATTTATAACTAAAAACTCTTCGAAGGTAAAGGGGAACATTTCCTTTTTTATACGTTAATATTTAATACATTTTTGGACGTCAATGTCACTTTATTAATGTATGAGAAGAACAAGAATTATTTTAGAAATTACAAGACTCTTGGTCTATTTTTCTCGAAATCTGTGTTACTTCAAAGTAAAAGTAGTTAACTCTGCTAGTTCTTGGTTTTTTAATAGACGTGATAAATTATAATGTGTGATAATGTATCATTTTTTTAAATCAATAGTTCAATAGAACATATATTTCCCATACGAGCTCATAGTGTCCTCCGTATCTTCCCTATAAAATCCTAAAACAGCAATGCTCAACTCCTTACCTAAACATTATTAATCACGTAGAAACAAGCTTGATATAAGATGACTGACAAGTTACTTTTTATTTATGCACTATATTCAGAATATTACCCGTTCTAATAAGAAGACAAAAAACAAAGCTGATTTTAAAGCTTTTTTCTTAATATTAAATATCTCTGAAATTATTAAATGGAACATCCTGGCATCGTGACATACTACAATTACAGGCTCGATGGAGCTCGATAGAGGGCCTACAATATGCTAAAAACAAATAATTTAAATTCGGCTTCATTCTATTCTACTTACAGAATAAATTACTACATTCTTACCAGCAATTTCTTCCAATTTGTTGAACATTTGCGACTCAGTGCCTCCGACCCACAGCGGTCTTTCGAACATGTCCTCTACTCTCTTACCACTGAGCTTGGCGAGACGTTGCGCTTGATACGCTGTCATTTCTACTGGCTAAAAATAAGATATTATTTAAAGTCATTACATTAAAATGGGTTTCATTTACGATTTTGTAATTCAGAACCAAATTGAATGAACCATTTCTATTTCTATATACGTTAATTTAAATAATATATTAGATATTGTTACCATCACGCGTTTTCCTTTACACAAAAGTTTAAAGAAAGAGTACAATCAAGACATGCCTTTCTCCGATTTCCAACTGGATTCGGAATACTAAGTGTAAAGATCTTAATATGAATATCTTTATCTGAACGTTGAAGTGAAAATAATTTCTTCACCTGTATATTTACAATCAGACACACCCGCCAATATGACATAACCACCTTATAGCCTCATAGACTCATTAATCCAATATCTTAATCTAAAAAGTCGTTGATTACTCGCTTTAAATAGAGTTAAAGTATTTCTGATATCTTTTTAGACAAGTATAAAAAATTCAATGAACATCTCTTGCGAACCGCCCAAGCGCTATGGCCGCTAACTTAGAGTTGAGACAAAGGTTAAATCTTAGCTTATCTTTGAGTGATTTAGAGAAAAACTCGACACACAGACATACGGACAACAAAGTGATCTCACAAGGATTCTATTCTTTATCTTTGAGGTACAGAACCCAAAAAAAGTTCAAACGCAACTAAAAAAAGCACAAAACTTTTACCTGTTCCATCGCCTCATCGTCAGTAAATCCTTCCACATACTTCTTCTTCAATCGGTACACGCGCCTGCCTTTAGTCGTAGTGAACATTTTGGCTGCTTTACTTTTAGCCTCGGATATAGTCATCGTGGGATTGAACTGTTTGAGTAATCTCTCAGCGAAATTCTGGCCGGCTCCTGTGAACAATTTGAACGGCTATAAGATTAAGATTTTATTTCTATTGAAATGTAATGAATACTACAAATACTTGGTCCATACCATTTTCAATTTTTTTTTATTTGTCTTCACGCGTAACCAGAGGGAACTGAAGAAACCATAGAAACCTAAAGTTAAGACACTCCGTTCCCCAACTTTCGCGCCATTGCGTATGTAGTGGCAGAACTAAACGATTGCCTAGGTGCCAGTGCGAAGGAAATAGAACTGGAAAATTCATCTTCCCCTCATGGGAATCAAATCCACAAACCGTCGCGTTTACAGGCAGACGCTACCCCTCTGCACCACAATGGTCTTCAACCCTTTTTTACTTACAATAATTTAGTCCACAAGTACCGTATATCCGCGCGTAGTTGATGACCTTGGCGTGGTCGCGGCGCAGGCCGGCGGCGCGCGCCGTCAGCGCGTGCAGGTCGGTGCCGCGCGCCTTGTCGCCCGCCAGCACCGCCCACGCGAACGCGGACGCGCCGCACGTGCCCCCTCCCCCCGCACCTCCCCCCACTCCGCTCCCTAAACTCTCCCTCGCTTCACTCCCCGCTACTCCCCCCGTACCTCCCCCCGTCCCGCTGTCGCCCAGCAGCGCCGCTATCCACAGCTCCTGCACGTCGTGTGTGTATTGGGATTAGTGTGTCGTAGCATTATGAAAGGAAAAAGATATTGTTACGAGATGCTTTTTAGGACCGTAGGGTACCGGAAAAAAGAATAAAAGAACTTTACTCAAAAAGTGGTTAGTTTTTTATATCACTGAAAATAATATATCTTTTTAATGCTTTTTGTTCAATGTGTATAAAATTTGAAGATAGATACGTCCTTAAATTTTTTCGTTTATCTGAAACTGAAAGTTTCATCAGTCATTTTTTCCATATTTAATCCCAAAACGTGCTTAACTTTTATTTTTCTACTTTAATGCGTTGTCTACAGTTGGTATAGCAAGATAAACAGAGAAAACCTGGTATTAACGCTTACTATTTCCCTATATTTTTAAAACTCAATGTATTAATTTAATAAATAACACTTTATGCCTCTAGGACTAAAATAATCACAATTCTTTCTTTTAGGTGCATACAAGACCCTACTACTACACTGCTAAAAGACAGATCAATATAGAGAACTCCTAATTAACTAAATTAACATACAAAAGAAACACATCAAACACATCTATTTATACACACAATAAAAAAAAACCAAAACACAATATAAATAATATAAAAATTAGCCACCTGCGAATCAACATCAGCACCCACGAACTTATAACCGGGAGGTGCTTGTACTAGAGCTCGCAGTTCGGAGCCGATGCGTTCCTTCTGCGCGTTACTCGCCGTCATCCACGTGGGTTCTGACGCTCTGGCATAATTTAATAAAAAAAATTGAAAAAAAATAAAGAAACCATTTTAGATATATATAATAAAGTGATTTTTAACAAAAATGAACCGACTTCAAAAAGTAAAAAAGTTCTAGTCTAAAGCAAAAAAGTTAACTAAAAACCAAAAAATAAATTTCGGCACAAAGTAATACGTTCGTATTTTTTCTTTGTTAAATTAAATTAATGATTACTTAAGTAAATAAAAAATATTTTATAATTTTTAAGTCGGCGCCAAGTAAATACTACAACAACCTTCTGTATTCTTACCGTATTAAAAATACTTTGATAGTTAGTAGCTACCGATTCATATATATATTGTAATACTGTTACTAATATTGTGTGTTTGAAATTTGAATTTGTGTACTTAGTAATTTGATATTGTAGTAAGGTTGTTGTAGTAGTTACTTGGCGCCGACTTCAAAATTATTAAATATTTTTTATTTACTTAAGTAATCATTAATTTAATTTAACAAAGAAAAAATACGAACGTATTACTTTGTGCCGAAATTTATTTTTTGCTTTTTAGTTAACTTTTTTGCTTTAGACTAGAACTTTTTTACTTTTTGAAGTCGGTTCTTTTTTGTTAAAAATTACTTTATTTAACGATTTTGAGTGATGGGTAGACCGAGCAAGGATGCCTCTCAAATGAGGAAACGACCGTACGACCGTAGTCGGTGTTTTTAAGAACGACACAGCTATCCGCGTATAGACATAATAAATGTTTGTATTGATATTTGTTTTTGTTAATTATCTCCAAAAGTGCTGAACCAATTTCGATAAAATTTTAATGGAACAACGTCTGATGTAAGACCTACGAAATACAATAATAATCATCCAAATCAGTTCATAAACGACACAGTTATTCGCGAACAGAAATAGTAAATGTTTGTGTCGATATTTGTTTTTGTTGATTATCTCCAAAAGTACTCAATCAATTTTGATAAAATTTTAATGGGACCACCTTTGGTATAAGACCTACCAAATACAAAAAAAAATCATCAAAATCGGTTCATAAACGACAAAGTTATCCGCGAACAAACATAAAAAAAAAGCATATATACAGGTCGAATTGAGAACCTCCTCCTTTTTTTGAAGTCGGTTAAAAAATACGTTAGATATATAAAAAGCGTCTATCTGTTTGTCTATTAGCGATAAACTTCAAAATTGCTGGACAATTCCTCATATAGTATTCAACGGCTGAAGGATCATTGAGGAAGTAATTGGTATATAATAGAACTTGTTTGCACAAAATCTAAACTGATTTTGTGCAAACAAGTTCAACATGGAAATAAAAAAAAATTAAGCCGATCGGGAACTTTCTTCGAAAAAGCTGTCAATACCTTATTACAACTCTCTCTCTTTAATAATTTAACACAATATCAATCTCTAAATGATAAAAAAAAAGATATTATAAAACGCGCTTCAATTTATTTAGCGCGTAAAATCACAGTTAGGTTCTAGTGTTTTATAAATTTAAAATTAATTAAATAAAGAAAATGATATTTCCACCTCCTAGTGAGCGTCCCGCAGACGACAACTTGCGGTACTATTGCGCCGTATCTGCGAGTTCCTTTCAAGGCGGAGGGCAGAGAGCTCTCCGGCAACCACACTACTTGCTGTCCCATTACACGTTCCCGGTTATTACGCCAGTACGACATCATGCGGGCGAAAGACAATACCTGATTTGATTAGTTATTATTAAAAAAATAATATAATATTTTAAAAATGTACGTGTAGAGGACTGTCGTGGCGCAGAAGCGTAGCGTCTGCCTGTAAACGCGACGGTTTGTGGGTTCGATTCCCACGCGGGAATGGTAGATTTTTTCATTTCCATTTTGTTCGCTCTGGAAACTAGGCAAAGCGCGTCGTTGAGTTCCGCCACCCAACACGCAATGTCTCGAAAAAGGCGGAAAGCAGGGACACACTAAACTGTCCTGCGGTTCCCTCTGCCTACCCTGCTGTGTACGGGACAAAGCGTGAAGTTAAAAAAAATTACGTATAACGTGTAGGTAGGTAATATTTGTCCACTTTGAAAACTCTGATAAAATAATTTTATTCCATCGCTCTAGCAATAAGACATGTTGTCAAAATAATAGTAATTTATAAAGCCTCTTTACCTTTTCAGCCTCATTTCCTTGTGCAGATAAAACATTTTGACTGAACATGTTTAAAAAGTCCCTAGCGAGGGGATTTCCCACTTTATATTTAGGTCCATCTTTGTGCGGCAACCTCAGAAAATGACAACATCCTAAAAATATGAAAAATATATCAAATGTATTTTTTATTTAGTTAACTTAGACTGTATTATTATTATGAAAATGTTTAGTCACACTCCAGATAAGAAAAAAATTTAAAGAAAATACAATAAAATAAAATCAGCTGGATTTAAAATATATAAGAATTTCTTCGTTTGATGTGTTTGGCTTGGTGGTCTGAGCGTTTGGACGGTTTCCATGAAGCGCAGGTTCGAATACCGCTGCGTTCAAATTTTTGTGTTCCTTTTAAGAATCACTAAGAATATATAGCTGCTTTAACACTTAAGATGGCTTAGAATAATCAATATTTTCGTTGTTATAAGTTTTCAAACATAATTAAACAACTATATTAACCATTATGACGATATTCCTGGGTTCGAATCATATCTGCAAGAACAAATAATTTTGAATTTGTCGCTTGGGTCAAATTTAGGTAAGTAGTACTAACACATTTTGAACACATTATATATTTAAGTCCGCTGTCATAATTACTGTAAATATATTGTAAAATAATCGGAATAAATATGATAAAAAAAACATTTTAAATTGTTGCAACTAAACAAATAATCAAAGTAATTGTTACATGACGATTTATGGGTTCGATTCCCATTCGGGGAGGACGGATTACCACATTTCCATTTTCTTCTGAGTTCCGCCACTCAACACTGAAATACCTAGAAAAACGGAATGAGAGAGTCTTAACACTAGATTCCTATGGTTCCTGTAGTTCCCTCTGCCAACTCTGCCATAAAGCGTGAAACTAAAAAAAGGAATTGATACCTTGTAATTCAATCCCGCACCAGACGCCCAGACCGTGGTATTGATTCGCCGCAGCTTGCTCGTCTCGGTTCTTTCTCGCGTAATATGCTCTTCGAGCTAAGTCTTCCTACAATCCAATATATATTGTAACTATATATAATACAAATTAAGTATAAATTATGTAATAGATAGTAGTTTTAAGTTAGTTTTTCAAGTAAGGAACTACATAGTCGAACAACTTTAATAGTAAATGAATTAGAGAAAAGAAGAAGAATGGATTGGAATTTTAAGCAACAGGTTATTTTTGTAGCGAAATAATTTATTATTTGCCTATTTTATATTTATACAATTGATTTCTTTCTAGCATTCAAATGCTTCTATTTTAGTTGCTTTGTTTATAGAAAAAAGAGCTGCCCATTAGACGGAACTCCTAAAGGACCATATCAACTAATTATTTAACACACTTTTAATGTAAAGGCCAATGTTTCTACCTTATTTCTGCTCTTAACCCTTTTTTAATCAGATTCCTGTTATACCTACATATTTTGAAATCATCAAGAATTTAGACTAATATATTTAGATTTCAGAAATTATATTAATATATATTTAAATAATTCAATATCTACTTCAACAGTCTTCGGTAACATATTCAAATCGGCTTGTACAGTATCCTCCTTACTAATCAACATAGGGCATGCTTCTAGTAGCTTCTTTAGGGGTATTTTAGGGTCATCTTGCGTGTCTAGTGCCCTACTGTAGGGCACTAGGAACCCCCAACCTTCGGATTGTATGTAATGCAAGGGGTAACCTTCCCATGAAAGGCGGAGGAGTTTTGGTGTTATCTGTGCAAAAAATATAAGAAAAAAATTGTTTTTTTAACTTTTGCTATAGTTTAAATTATAATTAAAGTTATAATAAGATGTTTTCTAAATTTCTTTTTATATTTTTATATAAATATAAATTTGGATATTTAAGAACTCGTGTAAAATTCAATTTTCTATTGGAAAAAACTATTCAATTCAAGTAAGTGGCTAAAAAGAGCTTGCAATGAACATAAATATTATAAAATTAGTTTCAACTAATATCACAAAAATATTAAATCGCGAACATAAAATAAACTTGCAACAAAAGTATAATAAACAAAAATAAAATATAATAAAAAAATAATAGAAAACGGACCTGCATACTAGTAGTAATATTGTTAGCTCCCGGCACCCAATCTTCGTCTTTACCGGGTTTAGTACACAACTTGCGGTACCACGCCGGATATCCGGCCAAATATGGCCTTTTTACCGGCAAAGATTTACCTAATTCATACAAATAACTAAATTTTTCATTCAAATCTTTATTATCTTCATTTTCTATGTTATTTTCAAATAAATGCTCAATATACTCTGCACTTAAAACATTATCTTGTACTTTTTTCTTATTATCTATAGTTTCAATTATATCTTTTTTATCTATGCTTTCAATTGTATTTTTACTTTTTGTTATACTTTTTTTTAATTTCAAACTTTGTACGGACCAATCTTGATCCCACATCCAGAGATCATCTTTATAAGCCTCGTTTTCCATCAAACGACATGTTTCATCTGCTTTAGATGAAAGAATCTGCCGCGATTCAAGTTTAAGATCCTCGAACACTGTTTCCGCTGAGTCTATGTATTGCAGCCAGTTTGAATTAACCGGTAGATAAGCAGAACCTAACAAAATATTATTAATTACAATATTTGTAAAGGAGAAAGATCTTAAAGTGAAAAAAAAAACACATATATTTTTAAGTACAAAGCCTGGTGTTCGATCTTTACACTATGTATAGGAATGATGATGAACTATATCTATATATCAATAGAAAAAATCTTTTAATAGCTAAATTATATGTTAAATAAAAAAAAAATAAATACAATATACATTCATTGAATTTTGTAAAAAAAAGTTGCGATAATAACTACAGAAAGCTACAATATAAATAAATAAAAAATAATAAAAACTATATATAAATACCCACCTAATTCCAGCATACCAGCTAAAGTAACGGGATGTGGGAATCTCTCCAAGAACAACGGCAACAGTTCCCTTAGCACGTTGTGTGTAGCGATGACGTCACCCGCACAGTATTTCATTAAATGTTGGAAATTGTCGTGGGCATCTTGTAAGTTGCCTTCCACGAATATATCTCTAGTTTGTTTGTCGATGGACACGCCGCAATAGAGTTTATGCACCTATATATAGACGAATATTTTCGGAGGATAGGAAAATAATTTAGTGTAAAGATAAAATTTTTTGGAGATATTCCGAGTTAAGTGGCGGAAACTTAACGCTGTACTTTCTCTTAATGGAAAAAAAAATAAAATCATCTAATTAGCGGGGATCGACTTCCGGTCATCTTCTTTATAGATTTATAAAGAAAATGAAAAATTGTTGTATACAGTAATTTATCAGTTAAAAACACCTGTTTATCTGCGATTTGTAAAAAAAACTTTAAATAAGAGCAAATTAATATTTTACTTTACTACTAATTGTTTATTTAAAATATGTATATTTTTTATTTTTATCTTACATCATTCAAACTATTCAAGGAGCTGATCTCCATCCAATCATCATCAGACGGATCTGGTTCTTTATTCTTAGCTTTCAGTACCGTCCTTTGATAGCTAGTGACCCCACTCACGCATGTGTGCATCGACATTGTATCCATGAAACGAACTCCTAAAAGAAATGGATTCTTAAGATTTTCCAAGGATATACTATATTATGAATATATAAGTATATTATTTTATTATATTATTTAAGAATACTACATTTTTATAGTGGGCTACATCATGTATTGTATTTTTATAGTGGGCTACATCATGTATTGTATATGTTGTGATATTAAGTTAGCGTCTTTAGCTACAAATAATCCATATATGTATGTAATATAATAATAGCAGTACTTATAAAATATGGTATACAAATATTTGTATGTGTGTGTGTGTGTGTGCATGTGTGTGTGTGTGTGTGTGTGTGTGTGTGTGTGTGTGTGTGTGTGTGTGTGTGTGCATGTTTGTGTGTGTGCATGTGTGTGTGTGTGTGCATGTTTGTGTGTGTGCATGTGTGTGCGTGTGTGTGTGTGTGTGTGTGTGTGTGCATGTGTGTGCGTGTGTGAGTGCGTGAGTGAGTGCATGTGTGAGTGCGTGTGTGAGTGTGTGTGTGAGTGCGTGTGTGAGTGCGTGTGTGAGTGCGTGAGTGCATGAGTGCGTAAGCGCGTGCGTGCGTGCGTGAAAAAAAAACATTACCTGTTCTATCTAACCAGTACTGTTCTTTAATCTTACTTCTATCATATGAAACATTATGCCCTACAACTATTCTTGGTCTATCTAGATCACTTCCCTTATCCTCCTCGTTTGTTTCAAGTGGTATAAGACTATCATATTCCACTGTGTCGAAATACTGATGTTTTCCCTCAATTGACAAACTTTCACTTACCCAGCCATACCTGTAATATATATGTTAAAGTACCATTTGTTTAAATGTTATTACTTTTTTCATTATGTATTACTGATGCAATGTATTAGCTTATTTCCTCGTTTTGGTAAGCAGATAAAGCGCAGCGTTGAGTTTCGCCACTCAACACGCAATATCTCGAAAATTTTAGGGAAAGTGGGAAATTCAGTCTTAATTTTTTTCCAATCTACCCTGCTTTACGCAGGTGTTATTAAAGTTGATTAGCATACTGTCGTTCATTCATAAATTCATACGGCACTATAATTTTGAAGAAACTATTTTAAGCAAATACTCTGGACCGACGTATCAGAGTTCGAACAAGAGGGCATTACTAATTTTTATAATGAATATTATTATGAAAGGAAGGGTGCTATGCTTAAGTTAAAAAAATGAGTCTTATGTCAGAGACAATTTGGTGTAAATATTTAGGACATATCAATAGTAGACCAATTGATAAATAAAATTAATAAAGCTTGTAGGATTTTAAAACACAGAATAAATCTTGGAATTAATATAATCAAGGCAAGAAGACGTTTTTTTCCAATAATAGTGAGAATAAATGTTTTTTTACTATAGTTAAAAAACTAGAACATAATGCCCATAGGCTAACACTTTCCACCTGCAAATTACTCCTCATATTTCTCTCTCACACATAATCTTTTACATTACACTTATATTTTTTCTTAACTGAAACTTTTCTTTGATTAAAAAAATATTGCTTTACATTAATGTTTTTATAACAATTTTTAAAGGTAAATGTATTTTTATTTTAAATCAAGTAACAATTATTTTTCACATAATTATGTTTTGCCATACAATTTTGCACATTACTTGGTGGAACTTAGAGTCACCATTGAAAACAAATCAATTTATAAGTTAATTCATACAAACCATGCATTAGGTGATACTGCACATGCCAAAGTAGGTCTTTTACCAGCTGTCATGAGTACTTCCACATCAAGGATTAACGCATCATCTGGAGGGAAGGGAACAGGATGTGCCCCTTTTAACGTATATTTGGTCCAACCTTTTTGTTTTAGCCATTTCTTTAATAGTAGTCATATATTTTTTTTTATTAAAATTGATGAGATTTGTCAATTTATAAAAATAAAAAAGAAAATATATATTCATATAGTAATTCCTGTGTATACTTACTTTTGGAAATTGTGGCAAGTTACAAGAGGATAATAACATTAACAGATCCCTATATGGAGCACATTGTTGTTCACCAATATTATAAAAATGTTCTGCAATATCTTTCCCTTCAAGTTCAGGTAGCTTTAATTCCACATCTGGCATATATGTGTTTTCTTTAAAATTTATTCCATGGGTTTGAAGATGATTTTGATAACTACAAAGAAGGTATAATAAAATAGTTTAAAAATAATTATAGATTTAAATATTTATTTAATTCAATTGAGACTAAATTCACCTTTTTATCAAATACGAGTCAATTTCAGTTTTTGCACCCTTGAATAATTGTTCATATAAATTTTTTGAAATCATTTGTATATTTACTCCATTGACTCTAAATTCTTTTGATACACTTTCGGGTTTGTTTACAATCTCTACTTCTTTTAGGTTATTTGGGTTATTTTCTTCAACTTTTAGCTTTAAAACTTTAGTTTCACTTGATGGTAGAATATCACTAATTTGGCGGTGGCAAACATTACAAAATTGAACGTTCTTTAGTGTCCTTACTTTATTTAACATTTTATTTAGTAAGAGGCAAACCCCGCGAAAACTTAAATAATATTTGTAATTTTGTAAACCATAGACCATACACTAATACTGGTAATTGTAAACAATGACAGCTGGAAATTGACATAAGTAGCTCAACAGATATACTTAAAAAATTATAGTACATAGTAATATTTTATTATTGGCTTAAGTCACACATTTATTGTATACATGATTTTGTTTCAGATCTAGCTTAAATCACAAAATTGATAAAAAAATACGTAAGTAAGAGATTTAGTTACTTAAGTTTTATAATAGTGAAATGAATTTTACCTGTATATCAATATAAACAAATACGGTAAAAAAATTATGGCACTAAATGAAAATGTTTTAATAATATGTAGCATTCTATCTAATAAAAATCAACATTTTTAATGACAGCAGAAATGATATTACATTACATGATTAGATTAAAAGGAACAAAATAAAACACAATACTAAATTACGACATTTTATTACAGGGTCAAACAATGCTTTTGTAATAATACTTTTAAATATAATTAAGTAAAAGTGTGAATATATAATGATTATAATTACATACTAAGTGCAACTTAAACATAGGAGGAATGTAACAATAACAAAAAAATACTATATTAGTTAGTTCTCAATTGGTAGTCTCCATTTTGAGTGATGTATCTGACCCATGGCAATGCTTGATAACCACTTTTTTCTATGATTTTTAGGTATCTTACTTGAATACCAGAAGTTGTGAAATAAGGAATCTCAAATTTGACTTGTATTGGAGGTTTACCATCAGTGTCTTCACACTCAACTGATGGTAGACCAAAGTGTGCCCTCATTAAGTACTCCTTCCCACCAGGGAAAGATTTAATAGACCAAGTAATTGCATTTTGCTCTGGAGTATACTTTACACTTCCAATAGTAGTCTTGAATTTTGGAGAATCTGCATCTGCAGGCACAGGTATAATAATCTCAACATTGTTGGCAGTTGAGCGCCTCTTAAATTGTGACTTAGCTTTGATCATGTACTCCACCCTAGAGTGGGCATGGCGTTCAATGACTGATTCTATCCATATTAAAGGTTTAACATGGGTATTTAACCTGTAAGACATAAGCTCAAATTCACCATCTGGGGGAATAAATGAGATGGTTCTGTCATTTTCAAACCTTGAAAGTCTAACACATTGGTGAAATTTCACATCTTCTAACTCCACAGACTTGGATTTTCCACGACCAGTACTTTCAAACAAAACTTTATCATTCAGTCCAAGGCGTAACTCTGGCATACCAGATAAATAAACTCTCATTTTGATGGCACCAACAATTTCACTTCTCAAAACATTTCCATTTGAATTTGCCAATAAATTGACAGATTCTATCACATCTAGAAATACTTCATTCTTTCTATACTTAATACCCTCTGATCTCCAAGAAACAGCATTAGTCACTGCCATAGGTATGCGAGGTTGCATTTCTAGTTTATGGCCCTCTTGTGTTATGTATTCTTGTAAAATTTTACTATCAGTTGTTTGAGGATATCCAAAATCTAAGAGCTCATCCATTAATTCATATATTACAACAAAATTATCACGAATACTTTCCTCTTCAAGTTCTTTAAAATACTCAGTCATGACTTCAACTATTTTATAAAGAAATACGAAAACAAGGGCAATGTTAGCATTTTTTTTAGTAGTAGATACAATATAGAGATTGTTTGTTTTGATATAGGCAAACGTGCATTCGCTTGTTTGCAATAAGGGTGTCCACATGCCTTCTTCCTCTTTCTCCATTAAGAGGGGCATGAACTTATCAATAACACCCATATCAACATCTCCACGATAATTCCTCGAAATGAGGACTTTACCTTTCACATCCAATATATAAATTGCTGACGAAGACATCGTAGAACCTGAAAACAGATTTATCAATAAGTGGCCGTCAATGCCTATATGTACCTCAAAACCAGTTTTTATAAGTATTCTTAAATTCCGTAAAAATACACATTAGATTACTGATACACTTAAATATCAACTTATACTTTATACTTACAGTAAAAACTATTTATTTTCAAGAATTACAATTCATAGCTGCACAATCTAATAAATTAAATAGCATTAATCTTGATGACGCAACGTCTGACAAATGACAAGTGACAAATAATATGTGACATATTGACAATTCACATTACGAACGGAAAAGACAATAATAGCATTTTACCAAATAGCGCGGTAAACTGTGCCATTAAAATTAAAATTGATATTACAAATAAATTAATAAATTTTGTTTTTAAACAACTATTATGTATCTATGATAATATGGCACATTATATGAAAATCACAATAGTTTTATTATTTTTCAAACATATAATTTTATACACCGAAATTTAATGAAAATATAGTCAGGACCACGGAACACGTTTATATATTTACAATAGTATTAAAAATGTGTTTACAATAGTATTAAAATTCTTCAACAACTCGCTATATCTATTCGCCATTTAGAAATATACTAGTATATTATTTGTATTTATTTCGTGATAGTTATAATAATAATTGCTTAGTTAATAATTACTTAATTACTTAATAATTCGCCCAGTGTGTACTAACAAGTGATTAAAATTTCTTTAGAATTTTAATACAAGGAGGCTTTACTTCAAAACCAAACCAAGGCATATCAAGCGATTGAAATGGCAACAATAGCTGCATTTGACACTTGGATTTTTTTTACTGTCTGTGTGTTTGGGGTAGGTCGGCGTCGGTCTTGCTATTTTTACTTTGTTTTTATTTAGTTAAATGGACTCAACGGTTTTTGTAAGATGAAATAACCATGAAATGGTTAATTAGTGCTTTGTTTAGATTTATGTACATACCTTATTTTTAATAATCGGCAAGCGTGCTGTGATATATGGAAAATAATGATAACGAGGACCCAGCAGAAACAAAGAAATCCTTTAGTGTTTTTAGATATCTTAATCGATGGCGAAAAAGGTTAGTTATAATATTAACTCATGTTATTGAAATAAATAAAGGGCTCTTTACATGCTTATATTAATCGAGGGTTATGTTAGTATTTCCGAGTTATAATTTATTTATGGTTATTCTTATTTAAACTTTTCGACCCGATATTCAGTTCAGTAGGACGAGGCCGCGTAGATTTTGTATGGCTGTTATGCTGCAAATTGAGTGCATTTGTCAGCGTGCCTTACATTGTTACATGTGCTATCTATAATATGAGGCTCATTGTATGTAAATAGCGACAAAGTAATAAAACATGTTTTTTTTTATTACTTTGTCATGAGCTCATATAATAGCGAAATTGCTCGAGAAAATTGTTTTATTTTATTTTTTTTGCTATTTTATTTATTTTCTTTATATAAATGTTAGACATCATTGGTTTTATATACATCTTATACTTTATGTGCTTAGTTGTTTTGCCAATAGTAAATTTGCTTTGCCATTACATATAAAATCAAATATTTGCTGTTTTAAACGTATCAGATAACAACAAAGTATTTCACATATTTGACTTTATAACTCTTCATAAGTAAGTATGTATAAATTTAATATGGCGTGTAAAATTTGAATTTGAATATAAATTAAGCTAATTTAAGTTTATAACTGTTATAGCTGGGCGAATTGTGATAGAACTGAGATATGATGTTGTGCCTAAAACAGCAGAGAACTTTCGGGCTCTCTGTACCGGAGAAAAGGGTATTGGAAGCTTTGGCAAGCCTCTTCACTTTAAAGGAGTTCGTTTTCATAAAGGTAAGATCTATTTTATAAAAATATATAGAAATATTTTCTTCTTTTTGACATTAGTTCTGACATTTTTTACCAGAGTATGCCTTCTAACTAAGTGTACCCCACTTTGCTCAGTCTTATACATTTTCACTGAACAATCTATTGACTGGCATGTCATCACAACTAGTCACCGCTTCTGTGGACAGATATATCAAGGCATTTTCCTTCAACATGGTTCTTAGGCCAGCGCATAGCATGTTCATAATATCTCAGGCGACACTCTTGGAGCTAATCGGCTCCTTATTCGCTAAGTCACGGATTCCAAGACCACTTTGAATGTATAAGCTGCATATGCTGTCGGACCGCATTACGCCACACATCGGCATCTACTCTGTCTGTGACTTGAAGCCCTTAAATATGCTGAGCTAGTATGTAGGCCACAATTCATTGCCGTACAAACGAATTGGTCCCTTGAACTTAGGTGATATTCTCCTATCCCGACCTCCTACCATTTGAACCAAGCA
Source organism: Dione vanillae (assembly GCA_037178615.1). Lineage (NCBI taxonomy): Eukaryota > Metazoa > Arthropoda > Insecta > Lepidoptera > Nymphalidae > Dione > Dione vanillae. The sequence continues at coordinate 66,907 of JAZFAU010000287.1, read as the reverse complement.
GCGCTTATATGAGCATCGACGTAAAGATCGATGTCTCCAGCCTCATGCATAATGGAATTAAGGCGCCTGAACTTCTCTAGCTCAACGGCTGGGTCAGATCCGATATGGAGAATGCTTGAGTTTAGGTTCCCGCAGGTCATAATCTCCATCTTCAACAGCTTACGCTCCATCATTAGTCGATTTTTATCAATGAGCATTATGTCATTGGCATGTCATCAGACATGATATGGACCCGCCCAGCCAGCTCTTGGATGTGTCTCAGTCAGACTGTATCCAGCGTAACATTGAATAAGAACGGTCAAATAGCTGAGCCTTGGTGAATCCTTAATGTAATTAGAAAAGGCTTCAAGTTGGCCAGAAGCGGTCCTAACCACAGAATCGGAGTCGTTGTAGGTATATCTGATAACCTCAATAAAGGCTTTAGGGATCCCCTGGGATCAAAATGTCCACCTGATATACTGACGTGGCACACAGTCAAAAGCCTTTTTGTGATCCAAAAAGGACAACAGAGCTCTTCTTTTTTTGCCTCCATCAAACTGAGTCTTAGAAAAAATACAGCCTTGGCGGAGCCTGTTCAGTAGCTCGTTGAAATAGCTTCTCTACCTCTCCTTCATAAAGACATGACTATAAAGTAACTTGCCCCGAGAATCTCTGACGTAGAGATATTTTGTAATACCCTACGTCGCTTTTTTTCGAGCACGTGCCATGAGTTCTCTCTCTCTCACTTCTGGCCCTCCACTACTATTACTAAAAACTATATTTCATTGTATCACTACTACTAAAAATTATATTTATTTTTATCCTTGCAGCAATATCACAGTTCATGGTACAAGGTGGGGACATAATCAACGGAGATGGGACTGGCGGTGAGAGCATATACGGTCCCACTTTTGAAGATGAAAATTTTAAGTTACAGGTAATATGAAAATTATTTCAAAATAAATATATTGAGCGAAAAACTATCGGATTAAAAGTTAATATTATTCTCCTATTAAGTTTTTAATATACTTATACTTATCTTTTTACTTATCTTTTGTAGTTTGCTAGATTCAGGCAAATATACAATTATAAGTTAGTAATAACTAAAATAAACAGATTTCAATATATGTATGTAGCGGTTGTATAGCGGAATTTAACTCTCTATTTTCTTTATATTTTATCCTCTTATTATCTTAATTGAGTGGGCAAATGAAAATACTATTTTACTAATTAAAAATCAAATAAAAAAAACCACATTTGACTAGGTACATATATAGTACGATGCTGTGCAGCTACTTCATCACGATAGTCAGAAAATAATATTAATTATTATAATGATTTCCTTAAAATATATGACTCAGAAGAGACTTTATTAACATATCTTATTTCCAGCATGAACCAGGCGTCCTAAGCATGGCCAACGCCGGTCCCAACACCAACGGGTCGCAGTTCTGCGTGACAAGTGTGCCGTGTCCACAGCTAGACGATACCAACGTGGTGTTCGGCAGAGTACTGGCGGGCCTAGGCATTGTTATAGAGATACAGAGATTGGCTGACGATGGACGACCTAGGGTGGTGAGTGTTTATTGCTTTAATATGTCTATTAGTCTATTCTTAAATTCAGGAATGCAATATTCCAATTATGATTTATTAACATTATGAGGGCCGTCGTAGCGCAGAGGCGCAACGGTCGCGTGTAACGCGACGGTTTCCGGAACCGACTCCCACTTGGAGAAGATGGATTCTTCTATTTCCATTTTTTTCGTTCTGGCAAAGCGCGGCGTTGAGTTCCCTCAACACGCAATGCCTCGGCAAAATGGCGGAAAGCGGGGATTAAGCAACGGAGTGTTTTAACAGTATGTTTTTACGGTTCCTGCAGTTCCTTCTACCTACCATGTGTAGGATAAAACATGAAGCTAAAAAAACAATATACCAATTACGATTTATTACATGAGCTTATGTTTTTTCTTTCTGAAAACTTGCTCGTTTGTGTTTGTATATAAAGTTTTTATTTATTTTAATTTAACACAATTTAACTAAATTTAATTTTGTAACACTGTTCTCACTTATATTTTCCTTTAAGTTGTAGTCATCAATTGTGTTTGATATTAAAATTTGAAATTAATATATTATGCTGATAATAATGTGGCAAACGTTGGTAAACTTAATAAATAAAATTAAATAAGGCTCCACGGCACAGGTCTAATTAACGATTTTTTATATGACGACACGCCTTGGGAATAAAATGCTCAATCCAGTCTGTTTCAAATGTGTCATTACCAAAGTTTAAAACTGTAAAATTATATAGCCATTTTAAAAAATGTTCCGCTGAGTTTCTTGCGCCGATTCCTCTCAAGTCTAAGGCATTTACTTTCGAGAACCGTCGGTAATGCTTTTGACGTTCAAAAAACGAATCTTGTATTCTTATTGAATACAAGATTCACCGATTCGAACCGGTGGTAATGCGTTTGAAGTTCAAAAACCGAATCTTGTATTCTTATTGAATACAACATTCACCGATTCGAACCGGTGGTAATGCTTTTGAAGTTCAAAAAACGAATCTTGTATTCTTATTGAATACAAGAATCACTGATTCGAATCGGTGGTAATGCGTTTGAAGTTCAAAAAACGAATCTTGTATTCTTATTGAATACAAGATTCACCGATTCGAGCCGGTGGTAATGCTTTTGAAGTTCAAAAAAACGAATCTTGTATTCTTATTGAATACAAGAATCACCGATTCGAATCGGTGGTAATGCGTTTGAAGTTCAAAAAACGAATCTTGTATTCTTATTGAATACAAGATTCACCGATTCGAGCCGGTGGTAATGCGTTTGAAGTTCAAAAACCAAATCCTGTATTCTTATTGAATACAAGATTCACCGATTCGAACCGGTGGTAATGCTTTTAAAATTCAAAAAACAAATCAATATTCACCCATTCGAACCGGTGGTACCGCTTTTGAAGTTCAAAAAACGAATCTTGTATCCTTGTTTTGTATAAAAATATTTGAATTTACTAAAGGTCGATAATGTTGCCTAACTACTAACCAACGGAAAGTACTAACGTTATTATAAAATGTATGGTGTGTGTGGTCGTTTACATCCTGATACAAAACATATTAGTACTCGTTTTTTTTTTTTTTTTTTTTTTTTTTTTAATAGCTTCACGCTTTATCCCGCACATGGCAAGGTAGGCAGAGGGAACTGCAGGAACCATATGAACCTAGTGTTAAGACACTCCGTTACTTAGTCCCTGCTTACTCCGTCCCCACTTTCCGCCGTTTTTTCGAGGCATTGCGTGTTGAGTGGCGGAACTCAACGCCGCGCTTTGCCTTAGTTGCCAGAGCGAAGAAAATGGAAATAGAAAAATCCATCTTCCCCGACTAGGGATCGAACCCAGTAACCGTCGCGTTAGCCGCGTTACAGGCAGACGTTGCGCCTCTGCGCCACGACGGTCCTCTCTACTCGTATCGGACTAGTACTCGTATCGGAATATATCAAAACAGAGAAGGAAGGAGTTGCGTACTTCCTATTTCTTAAGGCGTTTTCTTCGCTGCAGTGTGTAACTACATCATTCTAATACACAAAATGTATTAAAAACAAATATCACAGTAAAGCATGCGATATTATCAACCTATAATAACGCGCCTTTAAGCTTTTGGTAAAATTATAAGCGAAGATCTCTCTCTCACTCTGGAGTGTTTAAACACTAACGGCCTTATTCATAAAAAGTTATAGCACGCTTAAAGACTCGATATAGTACAGTTGTCAAAAACGTTATTCATAACAGCATTTTAGTGCCAATCAGTTCTATAAACCTATCCTAAAGTTATAGAGCCGAGAACCCTACTATAAGAGTGTTTTAACGTCCAAAGATGGCCGGTTCATATAACAGCTGATTATAGCTCATACTAATATGAGCATAGATATGACGTCATCGAGTCACTTGTCATCAAGAGTGTCAATTTCAATTTCGTAAACAAAACAATATAACAGTTGACATTTTGTTCGATATTTATTAACCATATTTAGTTATTAACAAGTTTATTAATAATAAATTCTACATAAGAAAGGTGCACAGAACATAGGTAATTCTTGTCCACGTCTAAACAATTTTCAATTCTTTGTCGTTTTACTTCTTTTGAGTAAGTTTATAAACTAAAATAAAATAAACATTCGTGTTTTTGTGATAACAACGACGTAAATCAAGCCGATATATGTCAAGCCAGATCCAATAATATATTTTTGTACGTAATATTATCTGTGGTCATACTATGTCAATGCGTTTGTCACTTACCATCTGTGGATTTACTGGTATTTTCGGCAACAAGTCGACCGACTTCAGTATAGTGGCAACATTGTGAACGTATAAATCCAATTAGTGACACTTTAGTTATAGAAGGCTTATAGAGCGTTTATGAATACAAACATTTATCGAACGTTCTATAAGCGTAAAGAGCGTGTTAACTAAAATATGCTTAAAACGTTCTATAAGACTTTTTTATGAATAAGGCCGTAAGTTTGCTATACTCTTCTGTATACGAGATTAAGTGCCAATTTCACCGGTCACAGATAAAGAATCAGATACTAAGCTAGTAGTTAATACTGTCCAATAGATAAAGTCCAATACATTATATAGGTCTTTATCTGCTAAATAGTCACGTCTGAGAATTGTGAAACCAAAATTTGTTGCATATCTGCGACACCGGGCATATATTTCCTATCTGGGACTTTATCAGCAGGTGGTGTAACCGGCCCTAAGTGGGTAACTGAAGAAGTCGTCAGGTTAATAAGTGAGCTACAGAAATTACTGGGTTTTGCTAGAATTTATCTGAACTTCGATAAGGATAATGCAATGCGATTTTTTATTACATTACTTAAAGTATACTTTAAATATGTAATAAAGTTTTTACTTCGAGACAAATAAAAATTAATATCCACAATTATAATGATTGCGACATTATAATTGTGTGGATATTAATTTTTATTTTTATTATTTCTCAGTAACTTATTTGTAAAAGACTACCAAGTGCAGTGGTACAACGTCTAAATGTATATGCGATGGTTGCAGATTCGATTCTCATTCATCGGAAACAGTGTTTTAACACTATGTTCTAATATTATTTCTATATAGAGTAAAATAATTGAAATAAATAATTTATATTAATGCATCTTTGTTAGGGACATTAATAATCATTTATTCGTATTCAACAATGTAGTAATTTATTGCGTAATAAAATTGTTAGTTGAGTTAAGTTTTTCTGTAATAATTTAATATAATTGTGTATTTCTTTAAATGATATAATATGACGTGAAAAGTCAATTACAAACTAGTTATAACGTCATACGTACATAACATTGCAAAAGGATTATTAAAATAGAATTAATCTAATCATATGAAGTAAATTACCTATCTATATTATAAAATAAGTCGGTTTTTACTTCCTAACGCTATAACTCCAGAACGCACGAACCGATTTCCACGGTTTTGCATTCGTTGGAAAGGTCTCGGGCTCCGTGACGTTTATAGCAAAGAAAGTTCAGGATAAATTTTAAGAGAAAAGCCGGAAACCAGGGAACATCCTTTTTGACATACACCACCATCTCTGATACATATCACGTACTACAACGGCGCCATTACGTGGTGTGTGAGTATCCCTCAAGAAAATAAGTACGTGTAATTTTAATTTAAGTAAAATTAGTACGTTTCACTTTTAGGTTTATTATTTATTTAAATGGTGGTTTAATTATATTTTATCTTTTAATTTAGTTATATTGAATCTGTTTTAATAGGAACATGATGTTTTGAATCTTAGTAAGTTGATTGAATAAAATTCCATTGATATAATTTTAATTTGATATTTTTAAACATATACAATATTTATTTTTATTGATTTATAAATTTTAATAAAAGTATAGATTAAGACGACGTGATAGAGAGCTTACCAAATAGATAGTTATATATATTTATTATACAATATACTCCGATTATTTGAATCTATATAAGTGACCTACGTTTCTTGATTATCATAAACGGTAATTGTGACGGTTTGTGGGTTCGATTCCCACTCGGTGAGGATTATTTCATTTTTTTATCTTTGCTTTGGCAACTAGGCAAGCGCGGCGTTGAGTTCCGCCTCTTAACACGCAATGCTTCAAAAAAACAGAAAGCAGGGGACGGAGTGTCTTAATTCTTAACACTAGGTTTCTACGGCTCCTGCGGTTCTTCTGCCTACCCTGCTATGAGCGAGATATTTTATGTATTTTTATTAATTTATAACTTTTCCACTTAGTATCACTAAGATGATCACATATGTACGTCAGATAGAGTGAACGGAGGAGTGTCAGAGGAGCCCAATTCGATAATAAACATTAAATTGAGCCTCTCTGAAACCTACACACTTCACGACTTAAAACTAAAGTTGCAATGGTTCCAAGCGCGGCCTGGTGAGAAGAGCCTACAACAAACTCAACCAGTTTACCATAAACCTATTGTAAACACTTCACAAACATCATAAACGTCATTCTAACTTATAAGTTAACTTAAAACGTGAACCTAAACATAAAGGTTACTTTTCTCGAGTTTGGAGTTACAAAACTTTCAAAGTAAATTAAAAAAAAATACAAAAATAAACTACTGAAGAGCTAGACGTGTATAATTACAACAGATTTTTTAATATACAAAGTCAATACTATAACGTAAGTTATTCTTAATATACGACAATTTTTAAGATTTTCTTTAAACATGGTGTAATCGTTAAAAATAATACCTACTTTTTAATATTTAGATTTAATATTCTTAAATACTTTTTTTAATAGTTTGCACTGCACTTTATCTTGTCAAAATGATGAAATAAAAGCAATACGGAATACGTTAACTTCTGAGTTTACAATTAGACACTTCAATAACTTAAAAAAATACCTTTTTTATGTCTTTACGCTTTATCCCGCACGTAGTAGGGCAGCCAAAGGGAACTACAGGAACCATAGAAACCTAGTGTTAAGACTCTCCGTTGCTTAGTCCCGTCCCTGTTTTCTCTATCCCTGCTTTCCGCCTTTTTCGAGGCATTGCGTGTTGAGTGGCCGAACTCAACGCCGCGCTTTGCCTAGTTTCCAGAGCGAAGAAAATGTAAATAAAAAATCCATCTTCCACGAGTGGGAATCGAACCCACAAACCGTCGCGTTTACAGGTAGACGCTACGCCTCAGCTCTACGACGGCCCTCTAAAAATACTTGAAAAAATTATTTAGTAAAACATACTTACTTTTTATTTTTATCCAAAGGAATGCATAATAGAGGATTGCGGTGAAATAAAAGACCTGGACAGCTGGGACGTGTGTTGCAGTGACGGAACTGCTGATCACATGCCAGAGTATCCAGAGGATCTGCGCACTAATCTTACTGTGAGTTATTTATATATTAATTGTTATACTATCTATTTAAAAATGTGTTTTTTTTTGTATTATGTATGATAGAAAAGTGTTAAGAGCAGTTAAGGAAGAATAAGTTAAAGTTTTTATCAAAAATATTCTTAATTTTTGAATTTATAAAGATTTACTTGTAATCATAAAATTTGGTATAACATTTTTTTATGAACTTTACGCTTTGTCCTACACATGGCAGGGTAGACAGAGGGAACCGTAGGAACCATAGGAACCTAGTGTTAAGACACTCTGTCCCCCGCTTTCCGCCCTTTTGCGTGCTGAGTGACGGAACTCAGCTCAACACTTTGCCTAGTTACCAGAGCAAAGAAAATAGAACTGGATTAATCTATCTTCCTCGAATGGGAATCGAACCCACAAACCGTCACGATTACAAGCAGATGTTACACTTCTGCGCCACGACATACATGAGTTAACATTATTAAAACTTCTTACATAACATATTTAAGCAATTTAACTAACTAGAGACAATATGTTTGTTTAATCTACAAATTTAAAATATATTTTAATATAATTATTTCAGATAGAGGAATTGATGCAAAACATACGTAACGTGAAAGAGAGTGGAAATAAATTATTCGGAACGTTCCGATACAAGGCCGCCGCGAGGAAGTACCACAAGAGTCTACGTTTTCTGGAATACGCAAGACAAAGCTTGCACGATATTAAAAAAGGATATGATAGCTGTAAGTTTATCTGTACTTTTACTTATGCTAAAAAAGCTAAGAAATTTGTTTGGTTTGACATTCTCATCTCAGGAACTTTTAGCCAAATATAAAAAAATGCTTTTTATAGTCTATTTAACGAGAAAACATGTACGGCCTTATTCATAAAAAGTTATAGCACGCTTAAAGACTCGATATAGTACAGTTGTCAAAAAACGTTATTCATAACAGCACTTTAGTGCCAATCAGTTCTATAAACCTATCATAAAGTTATACAGCCGAGAACCCTACTATAAGAGTGTTTTAACGTCCAAAGATGGCCGATTCATATAACAGCTGATTATAGCTCATACTAATATGAGCATAGATATGACGTCGTCGAGTCGCTTGTCATCAAGAGTGTCAATTTCAATTTCGTAAACAAAACAATATAATAATTGACATTTTGTTCTATATTTATTAACTATATTTAGTTATTAACAAGTTTATTAATAAAAAATTCTACATAAGAAAGGTACACAGAACATAGGTAATACTTGTCCACGTCTAAACAACTTTCAATTCTTTGTCGTTTTACTTTTTTTGACTTAATTTTTTAAAAATTAAGTAAGTTTATAAACTAAAATAAAATAAACATTCGTGTTTTTGTGATAACAACGACGTAAATCAAGCCGGTATATGTCAAGCCAGATCCAATAATATATTTTTGTACGTAATATTATCTGTGGTCATACTATGTCAATGCGTTTGTCACTTATCATCTGTGGATTTACTGGTATTTTCGGCAACAAGTCGACCGACTTCAGTATAGTGGCAACATTGTGAACGTATAAATCAAATTAGTGACACTTTAGTTATAGAAGGCTTATAGAGCGTTTATGAATACAAACATTTATCAAACGTTCTATAAGCCTAAAGAGCGTGTTAACTAAAATATGCTTAAAACGTTCTATAAGACTTTTTTATGAATAAGGCCTGTAGTATATAGGCTTTCTATGTCATGCGTTATGACAAAAAACGCTTTTGTATATGTAACTTAGTTCTTTTTCTATTTAAGTATGTGAGTGATGGTAGTTAGTTCGATCCCCATCTTTGGGGTGGGACAAATTGGTATTATTTTTTAAAAAATATACCAGTATATGTCCTAACTCTTAACACTAATATAGACCTTTAAAAAATTAATTTTCTTAGGATTTTAACCAATGGGAAATGTTGATTACTTCTGTTTTTTTTTATTTCTGGTTGTTACTATTCTATACAAACTGATCTCAAAAATATGTATTTTATACTGAAATTTTATATTTATACTTCTCAATGTTTCAATAAAGTCATAAATATAACTAATTCCTTAAAACAATAATAGTCCAAGCGAATATATTTTATTTTCAACTAATTAGTAATAATTTTAATCAAATAATTTAATATTGTTTAAGATTATGAAGAAATAACAACGTACACGCTGCAATGCAATCTAAACTTGGCCGCTTGCTACTCCAAGCTTGAAGATTATCGGGCCTGCATCAAGAGCTGTTCAGATGTGAGACTTGTGTGTTGTTATATATGAAGACAGCCGACCTGTCTCCAATCTACTTCAAAAATATCATTGTCACTAATAAGAGTTGTTAAATTATAAATATTAGGCTAATTAACAAAAGAAAAAAAAAACAGAGAAATTCTTGCTGAGTTTCTTGAGGTTCTTCTCAGGTCTGAGGCACTGATTTTATTGAACTGGTGGTAAATTAAATTATTTGACGTTCAAAAAATGAAGCATGTAACTACTTATTTTGAATGAAATTATTTGCTTTTGTTTTTGTCATGGCGCAGGATCACCCCCCAGCAACCCCCCCCCCCCCCCCCCCTTTACCTCTACACTCGAGCAATGGTTTATATTCATTTCTTCGCTTTGGTACCAAACTCAATGTTTGAAATTCAAGTGGAAAATGACCAAAGATGTGATTTATTACTGGTTGCCTTTGCCTATTCTGCTATGTGCGAAATATGATTAAAACAGTGTGTACTTAAATATAATATATAAAAGTAGCAATTTTATATTGAAATGTTTTGGTTCAGTTAAAATATTTCTTAGTTTCTACTTGGAAATGTACGTATATTCTAAATGGTATGTAGTTATATTCTAAATAGTCCAAAAGGCTCTATGCTATTGATATATGTTGATGATATTTCTTATTTTCCTGCTCCAGTGGATAAAGAGCGATGTATAGTGCTCTAGACAAAGTGGGGAATAGTCCTTTTGCTCATTATATAACATGCAGAGTTTACGAGAGATACTTACATATAGATACGTACATTGTTTCCATATAACATCTCTTCTCTTTCCTCGCCTCGGTCCACTGCATACCTCTAACGCCTCGCCTTTATATAAATATATTCATACCACAGGTGCTCCACATCGACCCTCGCAACGAAAAAGCCTTATACCGTCGCGGGCAAGCGAACTTCGCCTTAAAGAACTACGACGCGGCCCTCATGGACCTAAAGCACGCCGATAAAATATCACCCAAAAATAAAGCAGTACAGAAACTTCTAGATGAAGTCCGAATGTCCAACAAGAACTACAACGATCTACAAAAACAGCGGCTGTCAAAATTTTTTCGTGAACAAAAAGAGAAATCCGCAATTCTCGGCCATCACTGAGATACGCCTTAATGTGAGGATATATAAAATTTTTTGAGCACCATCTCTGTGTTGCTTGTGCGTTGTTGATTCAGAAAGTTGTTTTATTTTGCATATTTATGGTCATCTTTTGTGATCATAATTGTATTAATGAATATTGGTTTGTATGAATTTTAAAGAATTATATTAATATGATTGAAATTGTAATTGGATTTGGTTGACATTTCGAACACAGTGCACGGGTTTCTTAATATGGATTATCGAATTGTATACATTATTAAAATATACATTATTAATTTTTATATATTTAAAAATGACTGTTCATATCTGACATGTAAATTGTTGACAAACCTTTGATACTGCTATATAAAATTACATAATAATTCATAAATAATGTAATAAAAATGGCAGGCATGTCAGCAGCGACGTGTCAAATTCAATTCAATTTTTGTCTTTAACAATTATAATAATATTAGTTACGACATAAATAATTGAGAAACGCAGAGTACCACTAAAAGATCAAATTGTAGACAATTAAATAGAACCAAAGTGACTAGTAAGCTTAAGTGGCAGTAATTACAAGACGGACACGGGACAAAGACAGCATGATAATATGAGGGAGAGAGAAAATGAAACAAAAGAATATCTAAAATTATTTGCACTAGCAGCCGCCGAACAAACGTTAAAATTTTGTATAATATATACTAAATATTAAAGAATATGAACAAGAAATGTGTTAAGTGATATTTATTGAGTAGACTCTTGTATATTTGCTACATTACTAATTTAAAATTGGGCTAAAAATCTTTGTACCTGTTGTGAGTAAAAATTAAAAAAAAAGTTTTTTGCATTTTTCCCGCCATTGATGATTAGTAACAAAATTGAGAAACAGTTTGATTTAGTTATATACATATATAATTATATGAATCGATTAATTTTAGTAAATTTGGACACTGCCATTTTTAAAATAAATTGTTACTCTTATGTCGCTATTGCTATATTGTTGATTTGTTTTTATATTTTTTATTCTTGTGTAGAGTTGTAGAGTCAAATTGTTTTAGTAAAATGTTTTAATGTCAATTAAATTTAAAAAAACGCAAGTTCTGTAATTAAGTGAGAGACAATAAGCGTAAAAGTTGAAATGTTTCAAGGAGAGTCGCCGCTTGGAGATTTGCCAATTATAAACATATTTTGTTTTAATACATATAACCTGTTTTTTAATTATTTATATTTAAGTTTGAGTCCATTATGGCTTCAACACATTTGTTAGAATTAATTATTAGAATTAATTATATTTCTATGTAAAAATTATATTAATACTAAGTGCAGGATTTGATTTCGCCATATAATTAGATATTAATTCGGGCGGAAAGCGAAGATACTAGTTCCTTTGTATTATGTTATAGTGAAGCTAAAAAAACATATTTTATAATTTGACCGAAACAGATTTTAGTTTGGTAATTGCTAGCATCTGAAAAAAATTTGTAATAATTATTTATATAAAAATTATGAAGAATTTAAATATAACATAATTAGATATTTCTTTGCGGTGAAACTTCGAGCGGTGGCTTCTAATATGCTCATTTTGTGTTTTCAAGTTAAATTTGTAGGACATAGTAATAAAATATGTTTAAAAACAATTGTTGCGTTGCAATTTAGTAAAGATAAATGTAGTCGGCGGCGTTTTATTGACGATTGTTATTTTTTGCGTTTTATATGGCGTTCATTTTATTTAAAAATTTCTTTTATATAACATATCGGCTTAGAGTGTAATCTTGCTAACAGCTTAGGGAGATTATTATACATTTAATGAAAAGATATATATATGTGTTGGTAATTTTTTCAGCAATATTGTAATCCATCTGAATTTACGTATAGATACAATTCATTGATCTCTGTTCTTAATGCGTATTACTTAATTGATATTAATTGTATGATTAATTATAATTTTGTTCCGATATAAAGTTTCCGGTTTGTAGTGTTAGTTAAGGAGACTGTTTTAAACTTTTGATTGTTGGTTTCTAAGTGTTTTTTTTTTTAAGAAATAATGTCAACGGAAATATGTTAATGTTCCTCTATTGAGAATAATAATAAATGTAAACGGAATATGAGATTTATTTTATTTGGTATTTAAAACTTATTGTAGGCTATACGATGTGCTATGTTAAATTAAGTTAAAAAGGTAATATTTTTAAATGAATATCAATCGATTTTTGGAGCAGTCTTCTAATAATATATTTTTTTGTGGAATTGATTAATTTATTAATTAATAACTAAAGCTATGATAGAATTTGAGTATATGCGATTGTTCTTTTATGATCGTAGAATAAAGATTATTTAGAGAAACAAATGTTGACGAAAAACAAATAACTAAAAATGAAAAATATTTAAATACTTAGACGTTTATAGTTTTTTTTTTGAAGTTTTTGTCTTTATTCTAAGATTACATTGAATTATGGTTTTTAATGAATTATTATTATTACTTTGTTTTAAACTATTTTAACTAAGGACAAAATAAAGCGCCTTATGAAATAAAAATTGTGCTACGGGACTTTTACAATGACGTTATACTATAGAGCATGAGCATGTTGACGCCCTCTAACAATATTCTTGCATAATTTATAATGCACACTGTATTAGAGCATTTTTTAAGGAATTATTTATAACAATACCAATAAACGTAATGAAAAATCATTAAATATTATTTGAGATACCGTTATACCTAGAATTTAATTTGGTAACCGTTTAAAAGATCTAGAAACGGCAGATTAGTGACAAATATAGCTGATATTCGAAATTAAACAGTTCAATAGCTGATTTATTAAATAAATTCTATACGTTAGTTTATTGGATTTGCTTGAAAAACATTTGCGCGTGCCTTTTGTTAGCAAAATTCACGTCAATAAAAAAAAAACAAAAACATTTCTAGCTTTACCTTCCCTAAAAAGTGAACGCGGAAACCCACTGGAGTAAAAAAGAGTGCACAATGACTAAAGAAAAAAAAGTTTAATAATATCGTTGGCTCATTATATGGAATCTGCATCTCATTATATATAAGATGCAAATAAAATTTCTAAGAAACTTAAATAATTGTATACATTTTCGACCAAAATGAGTAATGTTGAATTTTTATGGAGTTGAGTGGAGCTTCATTGTTACCACCGGAGGCCTTGCGGCAACGTTCATTTTGTGTAGCTTCGAAGTGAAAGAGAGGGCTAGTTAAATGTAATGTAATGTTTTTTTTTTATTATAAAATCATTATTTAAATAAATATTTATTATAGTACATTGAGCTAACGGTGTTGCATATTGTCGGGTAGCTTAGTTGAATTGGTATTTTTGTATGTCAGGCCGGCAGTGCAAGTAGGCGAAGTAGTTTCGTATTAAATCTACTGCAAATATTTTAAGGCAAGATTAAGTTTAGTTTTGCTTAAAATTGCTTTAAATATACATAATTTTTAATAGTGATTTTTCTTTAAAAGAACTCGGATTCTTTTTATTTTTTTTTAATTTTCGAAATACACTGACCGCCTCATATATTTAATGGTAATTGATATTATTAAGCTTTAGTTATGCGCATTACTTTTTAATTTTTTTACACAAAACAGCAATTGTGTGCGCATAAATATAGTTATTTGCCGCAATACAATCTGCAAACGATTAATATTACGCGTACACGACTTGTGTCGCTCACTGTACTATTCTATAGCTTGTAATGATGTAGCTTTAATATTTCATGTTTGTTGACGATGACTATGATCAATTGTAATTAACACTTGTAACTGTTATGCGTTGGACTAAGGCGCAAATTTGAATAAAAAACGGAGTGTCTCGATATTACGTTCTCTCTGCTTTCACATGTTGGTAGGTACTAAATCTACTGACAAACGTAACTTTTTCAAAAGAAGAGTTATTGTAGTAAGTATTTTTTTATTCAAATTATATAATATTGGTCTAACGTATAACCGTTGCATTCGAGCATAATATATATTTTAATATTTAAAACAATAAGAACTGTTAAGGAAACAATGAACTAAAATAAATTAAGTCAGTTTGTCATTGTGACGTTATAATTGATTCCACTCTAAGCTTATTTTGTAAAATACATAATTAATATACGGGAATTTTATATAAACTGTTTTTTTATTAGCTATCCCATTCCATTATCTTGGTATTTATATATATATATATATATATATATATATATATATATATATATATATATATATATATATATATATATATATATATATATATATATATATATATATATATATATATATATATATATATATATATATATATATATATATATATTTAGTAGGATTTCAACTAGCTGTAGCTTAAAGGTTTTGGAATAAAAATTAAACACATATTACTTTTAAAATGGTTTTATAAAACACAATAAATACAGGCTATAAAGTAATGACAACAAAAATGGTGGGCACGCGATTCACAGAAGTGGTCAGGACGGCAACTATATTGGAGCGTGGTGACTTCACAAGTACATTAAATTTACAGTCAAATTGTGTTTAAGATCATAATCATTTATTGAGATAATATTAATTGAATTTTCTGATAACACGTTGTTTGAAGTGAAGGCCAAGTTAACGGCTGTGTTAAATATATGATATGTGAAAAAAGTAATCATATAAAAAATCTATTTTTTTTAAAAAGATCTGACTTCACTTCAATAGCAAATTATTAATAAAATAGGTTTTTAAACAAAAAAGACCAAAATAATACTGTAGTTATAAAGTCAACACGTCAACAACAGGTAAAGGATAACAATACAACACGTCACGTACAACGACAGCCAACAACAATTACAAACTACTGTCTCATTTCACGTAAAATTACGTTTTTTTTGTGCACCTTACATTATGCAGCGAAAGCGAGCTCTAGCGTAAGCTGAATTTTGTGATGAAATCTTTGGCAAATTAAATAGAAGTTATTTTTTAAAGATAATTTATCTAATTGCCTTAATTAATTTATTTATTCATAAAATAATATCTCGTAGTCATTTTTTTCAATTTACAACGAGTTAATGTGTTTTTAGTTTATCAACTTATAAATAACTTTCTGAGAAAGTCAAAATAAATCGACTATACCAATAATAATAGTGTACGCGATCTTTTCAAGGGACGATTATCAAGGATTTTTAAAAAGTTTATACCGACGCTGCTTTGTGAAAATCTCATAAATGCAAAATTAAATTTACACTAAAATATGAAAAAGAAAATGCATTTACCGGGTTATTACAATGCAACGTCGATATAACATAGTTTCTGGAGAATAAGGAGATTTGCCTGTATTTAGCATGTTGCTAAATTAGTATTGTAAATATACAGTAGAAAAGATATTAAACAATCTGACTGCGACTAGCTAAGCTGCCTCTACTTAATCTTTGTATCATATCCCATATAGAAAAATACTGAATTATGCTATATATAAAGTACAGTTACTCATATAATTAGAAATATAAACATATTAAAATTTCACAAGTAAATTAATATAGCTGGACTTCTCTTTTAGGCAATTAATACGATTGTATATGTATACATATATGTACATTTTAATACAATTATTAAATTACTATAAATTATAATATCTTATATAAAATAATATTATTTGTATTTAAAATATATATAAAAACAGAAAGATAAACATAATGGTTATAAAGAAAGGCTTTGACACCAGTACACACAAAAGTAACACATTCAAATCCAGCTATATTAAAATTTTTATATGAACTTACAACACACATATCGTCGCTTTGGTCCTTAAGAGTCGAAATTAACCACATGTAAGTTTAATTGAGGCTTGGTTAAAAGAAAACTACTATATATAAAACACTATACTGTAGCCTTGAACTAAATCCCGCAGTCAGACGACATTTCGTTAGCATACATAAGAGAATGACGTGTTAAAATGACTAGTTGAACGAACATAGGGAATAAGTTATTTGGATTCACTATGTATATTATTGTCTTTATTTTAAAACATAATATAGAAAAAGAGAGATGAGTTATTTAAAGAAAATATAGCAACAGGATTTGAACTTGTAACTCTTAGAAGCGGTCCAAGAAGTGCGGGTACAAATCCCGCTGGATACTTTAAAAATCATAAAAATAGAGATACTTCTTTTTGTTAAAAGTATTGCAGTTTTCGTAAAGCAAACAGGTATTTATTAAATGCTTTTAAACAATAGAAATAGTGAATCCGAACACTCACAAGTATACTTAAACTAGATATAGAAAAAAAAATACAAAATTCCAAGCGTAGCGATAAACGGCGTTCACTTTCACCTTAAAACTAACTTAATTTTAAAAAAGTGACAAAAAATAAAGCTTTCGTACAAGGCAATGTGTTTCGCCAATATTCCAGTAATACTAAACAAAAATAAATTAAATCGCTAAAAAATCTATACAACTTCAAATAGGGAATCTTCAGAGCGGTATTTAAAAGAGAAATTTGGGCAGATATTAGAGAACAGAGTGTCTTAACACTAAGTTCCATCTACCTATCCCGTAATATGCGAGATAATGCGTGAAACTCGAAAAATATATCCAAAGATTCCCATAACTAATATCTAATTAGAGCACATATCCATCTACTAATGAATATACGTTCCCTACAACTCTAGTTTCCAACAGAACAAGCCTAAACCCAATTTGGTGTAACAATACTAATAAATAACCTAAGGTAATAAGTTTGTCGATATCTAAAATCTTATATATATGTAAATAAATCGGTAATATATAAGTCTTTGTTGTTATATACAAGAGAAGCTCAGTCGGCCTCGATGGTCCTTCGAGCCGGACGTAAATAATGGTTCCATCCACTCGATAAATGTTATTAATTTAAATACTCTTGTTGGCAAATTAATGTTTAAGCCAATTAAGATTAGGAATTTTGGTTTTTATATTGTTATTGTTGACAAAAAAAGTACAAATAAAAAAAATATTGAAACAATTAAATCACAAGCAAATTAAGTTATTAAAACCAAACCAAATTGCTTTTAATTTAATACAATTTAGATTTACCTCACTGTACGTTGTTAACATTTTGATTATAGTCAGTGACGGATTTACCAACAGGGTGGGTAGGCCTAGGGGACTTTGTGTATGAGAGTCTTTAAAGGTAGAGCATGCAATATATTTTGCTTTTATTTATTTATTTTAGCTTCACGCTTTTATCCCGCACATGGCAGGGTAAGCAGAGAGAACCACAGAAACCGTGGAAACGTAGTGATTAGACACTTTGTCCCACGCTTTCCGAACTTTTAAGGCATTGCATATTGAGTGACAGAGCTCAACGCCGCGCTTGCCTGGTCTCCAGAGCGAAGAAAATGGAAACAGAAAAATCCATCTTCCCAGACTGGGAATGGAATCAGCAAACCTTCGCGTTCACAGGTAGACGCTACGCCTCTGCGCCACGACGGTTCTCAATATTCATTCTATTTATTTTCTTTTCTTATAGATTTACCGATTTCTAACAATTGCATAAAAAATCTGACAAAAATAACTTACACAGCCCTAAGTAAACCCATCACTGATTACAATTTACAATACATACATGCATTACATTCTTAGAATCGCCATTTTTATATTCAAAAACACTATTCCATACAAAGGATGTATATATTAGTATTATATATATCCCTGTAAAATTACTTTTAATTAAATGCTCTATTTGTTTATATTTAACAAGTTGTAAGTATTTTCTAGAAACATTTTCTAGAATATTCTTTATTTTATACACACTTGTCTTCGTATATTTATTTATTATATGACGTTATTTTGTATTGATGTCTGATAATTATTAGTCTACAAAATATAATTCGTTTTATTTAAAATGTTCAGATACAATTCTTTAATGGCAGTATAAGTGTTATTATTAAAGTTTTAATTGAGGTAACCTATTTAAATTCAAATGTTTCAAGCGATATACATATTACAAGTCTTGCTTATATTGACAATTTAAAGGTTGTCCTCTTTAAGTAATTCCATGTAAATATAAGTATATAGGAAATTTACTAAAAATTCGATTTAAACCAACAACCATGCTTTGTGATATAAGTAAGAAATTATTATAAAAAGTACTGTTAACATATTAATTAATCATTGTTGGTAAATGATGTTTAAAAAATACTTAAAGAAAACATATAAAAATTTGAACGCAGCGGGACTCGAACCCGCGCCCTCCTGCGAACCGTGCAGGCGCTCTCACCACTGAGTCGTGCGTTCTACATCACGCCGCGTTGAAATTCTTATATGCTTTTATACAACTTATATGATGATATTATAATGATGTTTATTTTTTTATTAATAACTTAATTTATTTATTAAAAAAAAAATAATATTAGTTCTTACATTTTGAGATATTTTTAATACAACATTTCTTTGATATTGATATTGTTTAATTAAAGTATAGTACGGTCGGTGTGTAGTGGCCGTTGTGAAGTAAGACTGCTCGCTTTTCAAAATCATCTATATCTAATAAGAATACAGCCACGATTCATCGGTCATACTATACCACTGTTACATACTAATAAATGTTACAGCTACTGTCATGTATTCGATTCGAGATATGAAAATAAAATAAAAAAAAAAATTACTTAAATATAACTAATTATGCAATAATATAAAACCTTAGATAATAATATAAAACCTTAGAGCTTTTAATTTCAATGAAAATAAATAATTATATATATAATTAAAATATTTTATTTTTTTTTCAATTTCCAACAAAAAAGGTTGTATTACAATTATATTTATTTTTCAAATATTTATATTATTATTAATTCTTGAGAATATTTAGTAAGGTTTATAATACATCATAATATCAATAAAACATACGTTGCCTTTTTCGATTTGTTACTTTCAAATAAAGTGTTATACTTCCATAACATTATGTTAACATTTAAAGTGTAAAGTTCGTCTTAGCTTGTCTTTTACGTTAAAAATCACAGATTAAAAATTCAATTGAAAGAATAAAACAAAAGCTTCTAAATAGCAATAAAAACCATATTTTTGTCCATTAAATAAAAATGACCTATATCTATCCTCTACTAACTTATTGAAATCGAATGAGACAGGTATATTGAATGAGAAAGTTAGAATCGTCTTTTAATAGCTTTTTCTTATGTATAAGGCTTTTTTACACAGTATAATAATTTCTCTGACACGAGATCAAATTTTTTTATTTATTTTCTATTAGACTGATCTATTTTTATTTATGTAGCGGTTTGATCGTATAAAATATAAAATAAAAATTATAATACTTTAAATTTTGAAATTGATGTAACTATTTCTACTGAGAAAATCCCACAAGAAACTCAACAGATTATTTCTCTTTTCAACAAGTCGAAGTAACAACATAATTTTATTATTTAATACAACAGTCGTTATTCACTTCATTATAAAAAGCCGTAAAGAGATCTCAAAAAAAAAAAGGATTTAATCTCGCGTCAGAGAATTATTAAGTGTAATTAAATGTCTTAATGCGAATTAAATTATAACAAATACGCGTTAAGCAAAGCGTTAAAGCATTAGCTAGTCTACAACGAGTTCTCGTTCGCGAGGCTCCTCTATAACTGATTCGGTTCGTTCGATGTCCAATGTTTCAACTTCAGGTGGTTTTTCTCTAAAAATGTGTTTTATTATATTATATTAATTTTTCAGTAGTACAGCTTAATCTTATATAAATTAGTAAAACTTGAGTTACAAAGACGTACAAAAATAGTGCTAGTTAATTAATTTATTTAATAGTGGTGGAACTCAACGCCGCATTTTGCCTAGTTGCCAGAGCAAAGTAAATGGAAATGGAAAAATCCATCTTCCGCGAGTGGGAATCGAACCCACAGACCGTCGCGTTATACTAAATTAATCTCTACATTATAATAAATTATAAATTTCAAAAAGTTTATTTAATTTTAATAGACTCACATATGGTCCGCGACGCTACTTGCTATGTTGAGTGACTGCGGCCGCCGCAGCCAGCCGCAGCGCTCTTCCTGCACATGTTTATAATATATTAATACTATCCAGCGAAATCTAAAATCCTTTGTTACAAGGTGGAATTGTTGATATTAAATATATAGATATAATTATTATTTTTTTTTAAAATACCAAAGTGATATACAAAATCATGAATAGTTCACTTATAAAATATATTGTAAAAAGATTTCTAATGACCACCCTCTTTTAAATACATACAAGAGCTTAGTACACTATTATTATTATATTTTTTTGACTTGGTTACCATTTGTCATCATACGATTTATATTTGTTATATTTAAAAGAGATGTGAAGGAATTGACCGTGGTAACCGATGGTTGCTGATAGGACATAAATTGTCGTATCAAGATAGAATACCATAAATAAGACAAATGTTGTCTTAAATAAAAGCAACACTGCATTCAATTTTATAGCGAAGGGAAAAAATATGTATAAATTTATGAATTAATTAAAAATAAATGAATATAGCACATACCTGCGGAGTGAGCACGGCCGTGATGTCGGTCTGCGTGGCGGCGGGCGCGGCGGGCGCGGCGCGCGAGCACACGGCGCGCACCACCTCGCGCATGCAGCCCTGCAGCTCCACCACCTATCAGACACAAATACCCTTACTTTTTTTTCTGCAGCTTCACGCTTTATCCCGCACATGGCAAGGGTAGGCAGAGGGAACTGCAGGAACCATATGAACCTAGTGTTAAGACACTCCGTCACTTAGTCGCTGCTTTCTCCGTCCCCGCTTTCCGCCGTTTTCGAGGCATTGCATGTTGAGTGGCGGAACCCGACGCCGCGTTTTGTCTTAGATGCCCGAGCGAAGAAAATGGAAATAGAAAAATCCATCTTCTCCGACTGGGAATCGAACCCAGTAACCGTTACAGGCATACGTTGCGCCTCTGCGCCACGACGGTCCTCTATCCTTACTTATAAACTTCAATTAACTCTTGAAAGCCATATATAAGCATTTCAAGCTTCTGTTATAATCCATAATTTTTATAAACTCATAGATACCATTAAAAAGTAAGCAAGCTTTGATTTGTTCAAGCTTCAATTATAATTCATAAACTTCAATAAACTCTTCGAAGCCATTATATATAAGTAAGCTAGCCTTGATTTGTTTAATTTTCTGTTCAAAAGTTCTATATTAGCCGAAGCAGACGGCAAACTCTTGCAAGTTCTCAAGCCAAGCCGTTCACACGCTAGTTTGAGAGCGCTTGGCAAATAAATGCGCTATAATTCCTTTACATAAAATATGAAATTCTTCCCGTTCTTTCTTTAAATAACAGAGGAAGTCATTGTAGACAAAATATTGAAAAAAATATTTTTTTTTATAGAAATATAATTTTTCTATCACAAAGAAAAACCCTATAGCCCAGATGAACTCAGTACTCATGTTGAGTACTGAGTTCATCTGTACATGTTCTAGTGCCTCCTCGTGTACCCTAAAAGCGTTACATTGACACTAATGTAACTTTAATATTGTGTGTTCGTCTGGTCCATTTCTATAAACTAATTCGTGATCTCATTACTAATAACTTTTTTATTGCTTAACGCTTTATCCTGTTTATAGCCGGGTAGGCAGATGGAACCGCAGGAATCTTGAGAACCTAGTGCTAAGACACTCCGTTCTTTGTTTTTTAAATTTAATTGCTAATAACTATTCCATACTAACTTATATTACCTCTAATTATATTCTAACTATAAATATACTACTTAATGTACAATAGCCATCGAGTAGACTTCACACATACACACATAAAGGGTAGGTATAAATAACTTTTACTTTTTGTTATTTTTTCTTTTTTTTGTAGCGTCACGCTTTATCCCGCACATGACAGGGTAGGCAGAGGGAACTGCAGGAACCGTGGGAACCTAGTGTTAAGACACTCCGTTGCTTAGTCCCTGTACTTTCTCCGTCCCCGGAAAAACTACTTTTTGTGTTTAATATAGAATATTCGATTTTAATCAAATTTATTTTTAGATAATATTCTCTGTGAAATAAACTCTAATATATTGTAATATAATGTAACTATTAAATTGTAAAAACATGGAGCTTACCTGAGCTTGCAACGAAACACATGTTTCGGTGAGCTGCCTTAAAGCTTCGGAGTTGTCGTCCGTCTCTGACACATGGTTTTTGGGGTCTAGGACAAGAAGTGAACAAATCAATAGAAAAATATTTATGATTATCTTTAGAGCAAAAAAAAGTTAGAAATTATGACAATTTCGTGTACCGCAAATAAAAATAATGTTAAAAAAACGGGGAACTCATTGTCGAAATGGGTTTTTTTAAAATTGAGACAATAACATTATATTTAACTGTAAAAAATGATTAATAGATTTAAATATTTAATATACATTTTTAAAACTACTAAACTTGATCGAAACAAATTGAAAGTGAGTTCAACCAGTCAACAATATTCTTCTCCTTTTATAAAAAAACGAATATAATTCAATAATAAACACTTACACAGATAAATAATAAAACACACACAAATACAATCGATTTTATCAATTTCTAGGGAAATTTGTTTATATAATAATAATACTAAGAAATTACACTAAGCGCAAGAGTTGTAGGTTCGATTTTCTATGAGGGGACTTATTAATGTAGTTTTCCAGGTGTTAAAACTTTATTCTCTCCAAAATAGTATAGTCTAGTCAAAATATAGGTTTAAAACTTACCAGTATTTTGTAAAGTGGACACTTTCTTCCACAGAGCATTGATCGCTTGCATTTGAAGCTGTTGTATTTTCCGTTCGCTCTCCAGCGCGGCTTTGGTGGCCTCCATGTCGCATGTTAGACGCCTGGTAACAAACAATCATTTTCAAATTTTAATGCCTTATTCTTAATTATTGCTTTTTGTATATAAAATATTTTTGTATAGACATAAACTGTATACAAGTAATGAATAGTTTTAACTTTTTTTATAACTTCAAGCTTTAATCGCACAAAGCAGGGTTGGCAGAGAGAAGCGCAGGAACCGTGGGGAACTAGTGTTAAGACATTCTTTCTGTTTTTTGCTTTCCGCCTTTTCGAGGCATTTGCGTGTTGAATGGCGGAACTCAACGCTGCGTTTTGCCTATCCATGTTTTCCGTGTGTGATTCGAACCCACTAGCCGTCGCTTTTTCAAGCAGACTCTACGCGTCTGCGCCACAACGAAAAGAAAGAAACAAGAAACAAAATTGTAACCATTGACAATATCTTTATGACTTTTAAAGCAAAAAGAAATCATAAGAGCGGAAAATTTAATGAGCTCAAATTTTTGAAAAAACTTTAAAAATACAAGAAGATTAAGAGAGAAAATAATTAAGGTAATAAAATTGTGAAAACTCCTTACTGTATATGCTGCCTCGCTCTTGCCGCTTGGATGGCATGCAAAATCCTCAACGTGTCCTTATTCAAGTTCCTACTCCTATATCCTCGCCACATCTTCTGTATGGTCACCGCCGCCATTGTTTCTACGCTCATTTTTTTCTGCCTTCTCTGATTAGAGGCTAACTTTATTACTTCCAGCTTGTCTGGATCAATTTGATCTTCTACACCGTTGACTTTTCTTTCATCTTTCACTTCTATTCTAGAAAGGCTTCCTTTTCGTTCAATTTTCGATTTTAATTTAGGTGAAGATGTGGCGCTTTTTGTTAGCTTAGGAGAGCCTTTAAGATTTTTGTTCATATTGCTAGGTCGTTTCTCGTCATGATAGCTGTTGCTCGATTGTGACGAAGCACTAGAATTAATTGGTTTTGGTATAGACTTCTGTATATCATACATAGGGTCTTGGTAGTCCGGACTCATGAGGGATTCTGGTACCGGCACCATCTTTGAAGCCGCTTCCAGTGAATGATTTGATGGCTTTTGAGGTTGAACTGTTGTTACTGATTGGTCAGCAACTGAAAGTAATTGTGTTATATAATAATAGTAGATGAAAGTAACTTAGTTTGTATAATTTTAATAGTATAAATTATAGCATGTCTTGGTTCTTATGTCCTTAAGTTAAAACATACTTTTAAAATTCCTTATAAACGTTAAAACGTGGTAAAATTATAGAACAAGTTCCAAAGTAATAAACTCAAAAAACATGGATGAAATGCGCTTGACTGACGAGTATGAACTTTTTTAATTGGTAAGACTTTCAATATTTAGTTCGCATAGTAGGTTACATGAGAGAATGTAGTATTAGGACTTCATACTTTCCATTCAAATTTTAACCAACAAGTAATTAACTGCAAATACTGTCATGTATTCTCATAGTCAAAGCTAGCAGTATAAACAGAGGAATAACTATTGTAAAGATAAATAATCGGTTTCTCACTTCCATTAATATTCGACATATTTCTTGTATAATTAAAAAACTCCACAATAACTCTTAGTAACAGAGCACAGAACTAAAACAAATCTGTTGTTTCTCACCACAAAGCCTTCAAAGACACAACAATAATAATAATACAAAAAAAACACTAACCCTGTGCTCTATCCCTTTCCTTGTCCTTATCCCGGTCGGCGGTGTCCGCGGGGAGTTCCCCGGAACAGGACAGCGACATGGCGTGGAGAGGGGAACTCTTCTGCATAGCCGAGTGGAAACTAGAACTTAGCCTGTCCGGGGACCTGCCCATATGACGCTGGGAGATGCGCGCTGGGGAGAGTAAAACATTTTTTTATGTCTTCACGCTTTATACCGCACATGGCAGGGTAGGCAGAGGGAAGTGCAGGAACCGTAGGAGTAGTGTTAGTTCACTCCGGTGCTTAATCCAACAGAGAAAGCAAAATAAATTAAAGCTAAATATTGCGTCCCCGCTAGGACGAAAAAAAAAGCAGGGACTAAGCTACGGAGTGTCTTAACACTAGGTTTGTATGGTTTCTACAGTTCCCTCTGCCTACCCTGCCATGTGCGGGATAAAGCGTGAAGCTATAAAAAAAATTGCGATTGAATATGTATTTCTAGTATAACTTACGGTATTTGATATCAAATTACAAAATTTTACAATGAATAATTATCATTAATAATTACATTAATTAACACCATTAATAATTATTATAAAAGTATGAACATTTTATATTATCTGAAATAGATATAAAGAGCCAAGTCGATATAAAAATGTAAAGAGATCTTAAAATTACATGGGGAATATAAGAAAAGTTCTAAACACCAAATATTAGATGGATATAAGTCACCGGGAAAAACATGAGCGTCTATGAAGTTTCTTTGACTCTTTCGACGATGCGTCCAATAGAGTATAGTGGAAGCAAAAGGCAATGTAAGAAAACCACATTGCAGTAATATATAGTAATAATGCGTACGAGATAGATTTTCATGTAGAGAATGTCATATCGTCCCTAGCCCTAGATGCGTAGCGTCTGCCTGTAAACGCGACGGATTGTGGATTCGATTCCAACTCGGGGAAGATGGATTTTTATTTCCATTGTTTCGCCCAGGTAGCTGGGCAAAGCGCGGCGTTGAGTTCCGTCACTCAAGTCGCAATGTCTCGAAAAAAGGTTCACACGGTTCAAGCGGTTCCTTTTGCCTACCCTGCTAATTAATTGCAAACTATCTATTAAATACATAATAGAAATTACTATTCAATAACTACTCACATTGCATTCTAGGAGACTGTATTCTTGACTTCACTGGACTATGATTTTGATCTTTGAGTTGTTGCTGATGATGCTGCGCCTGTGTGACATTATCAGATAATAATAATTGCAATCGTAATACATAGCTATAAATGTATCTATAAAAAAATGACTCCAATATACAATTTAGAATTGTAAAAAATTGTTACAAAGAGGCGTGGATTCGAGTTCCATTTCGGTTTTACAATAGTACTACGGGCAATGGCATTAATGTAAACCAAAATTAATTTTACATATTAAAATTATTCTGGTTTACATTAATGCCATTGCCCGTAGTACTATTCTTACTTAACATTTTTATTTTGTCAGAATTACATTAAAGTAATTTATTATAAAAAGAACCAATGTAAAACAAAGCGTACCTTGCTGAGAATAAGGCGCAATTTCCTCTGGTCCTCCGTCTCGAGCGCGTCGGCGGTGAGCGGGCACGTGGACGCGAGGTACTCGCACAGCTCGCGCTGCTGCCCCGCGTGGAAGTGCCTGCCCTTGCCCTGGCTGTACAGCCACTCTGCTTTGAGACTGGAAATATTATTTATTATGGGAATTAATGGTGAAAATTAACGAATTTATCTTCTAAATTTCTTCTAGAGGGAAAAATAGATCATTGAGGATACGCTAAATATATTTCTATGTCTTCACGCTTTATCTCGCACATGGCAGGGTAGGCAGAAGGAACTCCAAGAACCATAGGAACCTAATTTTTAAGACACTCCGTTGCTCTCCGCCTTTTTTCGAGACATTGCGTGTTGAGTGGCAAAAATTAAAACTGCGCTTTGTCTAGTTACCATAGTGAAGAAAATGGAAATAGAAAAATCCATCTTCTTCGAGTGGGCATCGAAGCCAGAAACCGTCTCGTTTACAGGTTGACGCTACGCCTTTGCGCCACAACGGTCCTAAATAGTAAGTGCTACTAATAAACAAAGTATAAAAATTATACCAAGTATAAATTACGATATAAACAAAATTACTATTAATAATCTATATATACGTGGTGGTATGGTATATCTTATACTTACTTAGTTTAACGGGAAAATAAAATCTTAACAAAAGTTATGTTATAATTATATCATCCCTCACCCTAGTTTAAGTTTAGTATAGTCTTCACTTGACTTTACCGTAACATAAAAATTTAATAGCATTTACGGCCGAATTTGAGCTTATAGTTTTAGTCTATTAAAATCTCCGTTCTTCTCTCCTCACACTATATCTCGATCAGACATGATAAATAATTAAATAATTAACTATTTTGACGATAGTTTACCTCATAACAACACTATTTACGATTAATTTACTATACTTTAATGTAATGGCTTTTGCCTTTTTCAATCTTCGACCTGACAGAAACTAAGTCACCATCGGCTTTTAAGACAGTTCCACAAATCTAGTTATAGCTGCGTATTGTCAACTTTCTTAAATAAACGTCAGTTGAATCTCTTAATAAATTTTTACTTGCCTTTCTATAGCGCTGACAATGAACCCGTCAATGGACTTCACACTCATTATCCAGTTGAGGACGAATGGACGGTAATCGAAACCTCTGCATGTTCGATGTAAGGAAATATAAAAAAAGATAAAAAAGCACTGGTCCAGCTTTTTATAGCTTCACGCTTTATCCCGCACATGGCAGGGTAGGTAGAGGGAACCTCAAGAACCATAGGAACCTAGTGTTAAGACACTCCGTTACGTGCTTTCCTTTTCAAGGCATTGTGGAAACTTAACGCCGTGCTTTACCTACTTGCCAGGGCGAAAGAAATAGAAATGAAAAAACCATTTTTGCAGAATGGGAATCGAACCCACAAACCGTCGCGTTTACAGGCAGATGCTACGCCTCTGCGCCACGATGGTCCAGTCATCACTTATTATTATTTATAACAATAACATAGAATATTTTGTGTTAATATATCCAGCTCATAATAGTCCGGGAGGTCGCGCTACGTTTTCATGAGGAATTTTATACCGTATGAATTCCTTCTAAACTTATTGAATAGTACCTAATCATCATCAAAATGAACGTCAGCTGTAGCACCCGCGGTGGAGCTCAGGGAGACAATGGCTGAACGTCGTTAATAAAAATTGAGGAAAAAGTATTTTTGGTATGTATGAAAATGTTAAGAAAGATTTTCCAGATGATTTTAAACAAAATTACTAAGGTCAGCTATTTTCAAAATGGTGGATTATACGTCAGTCACGTATAAGAACTATATTGAAATAGTTTATGTATAAAGTTATTTAATACCGTATGAACTTCGTACAGGTCAATGCTTATACTTTCTAAATGATAAAAAAAATGGTCAGCTGTGTTTATTACGAGGGTATGACCGTCAGTCAACGTCATAAACATGTTGCGCGCTCAGTAAACCTAAGCGTTCAATAGTTATTACGACCTATTAACTGACTGTCTTTATACCCGAGAACGTTTAAATCAATTTAACTTTGATTATTGTTTAATATAAAATTACTTTTTATTATTATTTTAATTCTATAGATATCTTTGTATACATTTACTATTGGCGAAATAATACATTAAATATTGTTTTTAAAGATAAAATAGATGTAGAATGTGTATGTACTATTAGGCAACATGAATCACATTCGATGTAACTTGAAAATTCATATGTTGCTTGGAAGTGGGAATACACAGCGTTACATCAATGTCACTGAACTATATGAAGCACTTGATTCTAGCTTAAGCACTTCATTGCCAGGATTTCATGCCTTCACAGGATGTGACTTTAATCCTGCTTTCTACAGAAGAGGGAAAAAGAAACCATTTGATATTTTGCAACAGTCACAACGATTCATTAAAGCGTTCACAGACATTTCAAATATACACAATAGAAGCATAGATGAACTTCGAAGAATCATCGAAGAATTTGTCAAGATGTATGGTCTAAAATCCATCGCAAAGGTAAATGCAGCACGAGTGGCAATATTCACAAAAACAACAAAGCAATTAAAATAAATTCATGCTAAGAACAACAATTTATTGACCTCCATGTCAATCGGAGTTTTATGAGCACATATTACGTTCATCGTTCATTGCTCATCTTTGGAGTAATGCTCATACGTTACATCCATCACAATTATCACCCTTAAGCCATGGAAGAAGTTAATAAATCCGTGCAGTGACGGAGATAGAATACAATTCACTGCCCCTTCCTCCCATGGGTGTCGTAAGAGGCGACTAAGGGATATCTGAGCGTCCAACTGCTTATCTGGTGGTAGGATGTTAATCATCCGCCTGGTTTGTTACCACCGTACGCATGGTGAAAAACTCGTGAAGTGGCTATACAACCGCGTTTCGAGATCAGCCAGCGTGCAACCAGTGCCTGAGCGAGTTATGTCGCATGGCAAAGCGTCGCTCACTTCGCGTCTCTTTAAACGAGGCGTGAAGAGGCATCTTGCGGGCCGGCATGGCGAGGGTGACTAGTGCAGCCCATTTTTGTTATCAGTACTAGTCGTCTTCGCGTTTGGACTCCACTTCCACTTACCATCAGGTGGAGTGGAGTCATATGCCTACCCGGATAATATATAAAAAAATAAAAAAAAACCTTCAAATGGTTTGAGGGTTATCAAATTCCCCCTACCATAACAGAGATAACGATACTCGATGAGCACCCAACAGGTAATTTTTTTTACTAATATATATATGCACATATATATATATATATATATATATATATATATATATATATATATATATATATATGTATAAATATATATATATATATATATATATATATATATATATATATATATATATATATATATATATATATATATATATATATATATATATGTATATATATATATATATATATATATATATATATATATATATATATATATATATATATATATATATATATATATATATATATATATATATATATATATATATATATATATAT
The DNA here is from genome assembly GCA_037178615.1 of Dione vanillae. NCBI lineage: Eukaryota > Metazoa > Arthropoda > Insecta > Lepidoptera > Nymphalidae > Dione > Dione vanillae. The sequence goes on along the minus strand of JAZFAU010000287.1, from coordinate 36,627 downwards.
ATATATATATATATATATATATATATATATATGTATAATATATATATATATATATATATATATATATATATATATATATATATATATATATATATATATATATATATATATATATATATATATATATATATATATATATATGTAATGTCAATTTAAATTTATTGTTTTTATGGTTTTTACAGGTAACATTATTAGCGATGAGACCAATCCAGAAATTGATGATAAAGGCGATGATGGTGAAGAATTAAAGGAGGAAGAAAATGTCACCATAGACAGCTCTGATGAAAGCTGCGATGAATATAATTATGACGAGACAGATAGTCCAGAAAATGTTAATGCTGGGAGTATTTTGTAATTTTTTCTTCATTAAAAATAAAATTTCAAACACGCACTTTACATTTTTTATTTCTATTAGTACCTTTTCCCTATTTTATTTTTAAAAAGAATATTTAATGTATTATTTCGCCAATAGTAAATGTATACAAAGATATTTATATAATTAAAATAATAATAAAAAGTAATTTTATATTAAACAATAATCAAAGTTAAATTGATTTAAACGTTCTCGGGTATGAAGACAGTCAGTTAATAGGTGGTAATAACTATTGAACGCTTAGGTTTACTGAGCGCGCAACATGTTTATGACGTTGACTGACGGTCATACCCTCGTAATAAACACAGCTGACCATTTTTTTTATCATTTAGAAAGTATAAGCATTGACCTGTACGAAGTTCATACGGTATTAAATAACTTTATACATAAACTATTTCAATATAGTTCTTATACGTGACTGACGTATAATCCACCATTTTGAAAATAGCTGACCTTAGTCATTTTGTTTAAAATCATCTGGAAAATCTTTCTTTACATTTTCATACATACCAAAAATAATTATTCCTCAATTTTTATTACCGACTTTCAGCCATTATAATTCTGAGCTCCACCGCTACTTGGGTAGCTGACGCTTAAATCAGTTATATATGATTTAGAAACTACTGTTGCTATGATTTTCAGCCGGTATGAAATGACTTGCTGAAACATAGCGCGACCTCCCGGACTATAAGAAGCGCAACGATAAGTTTCCGACAATCGAAAATGAAGCTAAGCGGTTGTATATATTCTACCAGTATTTTTTTTTCTTTTTTTTTTTTTTCTCTTTTTTTAGCTTCACGCTTTATCCCGCACATGGCAGGGTAGGCAGAAGGAACTGCAGGAACCATAAGAACCTAGTGTTAAGACACTCCGTTACTTAGTCCCTGCTTACTCCGTCCCCACTTTCCGCCGTTTTCGAGGCATTGCGTGTTGAGTGGCGGAACTCAACGCCGCGCTTTGCCTTAGATGCCAGAGCGAAGAAAATGGAAATAGAAAAATCCATCTTCTCCGACTGGGGATCGAACCCAGTAACCGTCGCGTTACAGGCAGACGTTGCGCCTCTGCGCCACGACGGTCCTCTAGTATTTAAGCATAGTTGAAAAATAAAATATGACCATTTTTAAATATTTAAACTAGCTTCATCTACAGCTTATATAAGTTAATATCGAAGCGTTTGTTAATTATAAAAAAATAAAATACAGAAACAATATAAAACCTAAACCTAAATAAGCCGAATTCCTAGAAGCTGTCACACATTTTTATGTTATTATGTGAACCCGAGGTCAGTGTCAATGGCCGATAGCTTTTAGGTGAAATATATTTTAGGTATTACTCACGAAAGTTATTACTAAAAAGGAATTACGATTAAAAAGAATATTAAGTGTATGATATTAAAGTTACAATAATTATAATAATATATAAGATATTATGTATATATTCTTGGTTCAGAAATATTTAATATCACGTGTTTTAAATTTAAAGAAGATATTTTTTGTATACCTAATTTACTGTATATTTTTATCATGGATTAAGAAAATATACCAGAAAACTATTAAGGCACGTCCAGAGTGGAAATTGAATCTATAACCATCAGATACCCATTCGGATGTGTCGGTAGAAAAACTATAGTGTAACGGGGATACAGCAAACGTGTAATATCCTGCGTGTCACAGTGTAACCTAATTTTACGACATGAAACTTTTCATTTTTTTTTACGCTGTTTTATAATATATTTACTAATCATTTCCCGGAATATGAGTCTAGTCTATACTCACGACATAATTTGATACCACTACTGCGCCAGGATGGCCTTTAAAAATCAAAATTTTATTTTAAACTTTTCAAAAGGATACAACTTGTCCTTTCCAGCCATTGCCACACACGGATTCCCTTGCACAGTAAAGCTATCCAGCTGACTTAGATGTACCAAATGTGATATTTCATTCAAATCTGGTATATTATTGTGAGCTAGGCCCAAGTGCGTTAGGTGCGGTGGCAAGTAGCGGTCGCATTGGCGGAGGTCCACGATTCGATTACGTTCCAAATTGAGATGCTGCAATTTAAATCACGACGATTGAATTGTAGTTTTTGTTTCTAATATTTTAGTTTTTTTGGTAAATTTAATATAAGACGATATTCGCTATTAAATTGAAGTGTGTACAACATTTCTGAAAGTAGGTTCATATCTAAGTTATAAACAACCCATTTTTTTATAAAAAAAACAGTAAAATAAAATCATTATCTTTCAGTAATTTTACATGTATTTTTATATGCATTGTAATATATTATGTTACTTAAAAAAATGTTAATAAGTATTAAATACACTCACCTTCAAATTCTTCAAATAAGAAATATCTGCTATAAATGATATTTGATTGTTGGACAGATCCAGATGTTCCAAATGTATATTGTGGTTCAAGTGCTCTATTGATTTTATGTTGTTACCTTTAAGTGCATAAATATATATAGTATTTTTGTAATTAACAAATGTTAAAAACATTATTATCTGTAGTTTCAAAGAATATGTTTATATCTATACTAATATTATAAAGAGGTAAAATTTGTTGAGTTGTAATGAATAAGCTCAAAAACTACTAGACTGATTTTAAAAATTATTCCACCATTCTTAAGCTACACTATCCACGAGTAACATGGGCTATATTTTATTTTGGAAAAAATAGGGTTGGAAAATATTGAGGTTTTTTGGGAAGAAGCTGTAAAAATCAACAAGAAAAGTTACTTATTTTGTGTACGCTGCCTGAACTATAAAAAATAGAACCATAAAAAGTTTTAATTAATTGTAGATCTTATAAATATCTATAAAAAAGTCTGTGACCCACTATATCTATCTTTATTGAACGAGGCACAACAACCATTTTTTTATTTAAAAATCTTGATTTTTTTTAACTCCTTTCAAACACGTTTATTTTACTCATGCTAATAACCCTTTTTAAAATAAATTATTTCATCACTAAATATAGTTTATTTACATGATATTTGGTCTTTGAATTATTAAAATTGGACTCTTTGTTTTGAAGTTATTGAGAAAATAAAATATTACGATTTTACTGAACCACCACCACCAATCTACAGACAGTCTATGCAGCCTGTGGATGATTGTCTAAACTGTCATCATTGATATAAGTGTCAATGTCTTTGAATTGACCTAGGAATCATATTGCTGATAGTGTTTCCTTAGGTAGACCTTTTTAAAGAGGTCTGCTAGTATTTTATATTTAATGTAATCTTTAATTTTAAATTATATAATCTAAAACTCTTTACTGAAAAGGTAAGATGAAACCTTTAAGATCAAGTTTGTGCTGAGAATATTTTTATATTATATTTAGACTAGCAAGACAAATACTTTACAAATTGAGATTATTCTTGTGTGTAATTAAACCCAAATTATGAATCTATTTGCCAAGACACTATGGCTGATTACATATTACATAACTTATGATATAACAAATATTCTGCAGTAAACACTACTATCCTAATGAAATATAATAATCTAAAATAGTATGAAACAAAAGCATTTAAAAATTATAAGCTATCTCTACTTACCAGCTAATTTCAATACTTTTAAATATATCATGTCCTTAAGACCCTCTATCTGTAGAATGCCATTGTTATTCAAAGCTAAGATTCGAATATTAGTGAGCCGAGAAACTCCATGCATGCGGAGTAGAAAATTGTTGCAAATCGACAACTAAAACAAGTAAATTATTTTATGTATGATTTATGTTTGAAATAAAAGAAATCTAACTTAATATTACATTAATAATCTAGCAAGTTTTATGTGAACATTAAAAATATATATATATATATTTATCTCTGAACTGAATTATACAACAGAACAAGCCATGCATAAAATATAACAGTAAAATATAAGATGTACATTTCAAGTAATCCCTTAAGAGATAACAATTGAATAATTAGATATCTTTCATCATTTGAATGTTGATGAGAATGTGATATAAATTTAAATGATGTACGCGCAAAAACAACGATGACTACGATATATTTCAAGAATGTTATGTGAACATGTTCTTACGTTTTCCACACGACTATAAGTGTCTATATTGTCTAGCCGTTGAAGCTCATTTTGGTCAAGAATTAAATTAATAATAGTTTTTGATTCTTCTGAAGGCGCTTTCTCTATTTTCTTCAGCCCACGCCTCGATAAATCAAGTGTCTCATTGTTAGAGTCGTCTGAAACCGAAGCAAAATCTTAATACACTTATAGAAATTTTTAATTTTCATTTTAAAACCAATTTACTTACCCATTTTAACAAATAATTATCATGTTTTGATTTTTAATAAAATCAAATGCTGCACTTCTTTCCAAAAATCAACATTTGTAAATTAACGTTCGGAATATCAAAACAAACTTCAAGTAATGTCAATGTAACATTGATTAAAAATTTTAATTATTCTGATTGGAAATCTACAGGATCATAATGTTGAAGATATGTTTTACGTTTAATAAGCGTTAATATTTTGTATACAGTAATAGTCAATAAATATAGAATTTTTTGCCACACCTAATGTAATGAGCCTAAAAAATTACATTTTGATTCGTTTTTGAGTAATTCTAAAATGACTTAAGGTTAAGAGTGGCTACATTCATTTTATTGATATGCTGACGTCATGCGCATCAAAATTTTGATCGCAACTGAAATATGGCGATTCAAACCGATTCGATGGTAGAGTCGATTTCGGTGAGTTAATATTATTTTCATTTATCTATTTTGACAAACTGTGTTATATTTTAATAAAATATAATAAAAACGTATGCTTACATATATTCAAATAATTTATAACCAGGTAAATATATGTTAAAGCCATATTTATCGCTTGGCGCATCCATGAATCGATAATGCTCAATTTTGCGCTAACGACAAGGACAACACTACGCTACGCGGAGGTGTATTTGTTGGTGAGGTTAGTGTTATTTATTATTACAAAATATTTAGATTTGTATACGAATACAGATATCAAATTAATTAAATACTGTTTATTGTAAATATAAGATCGTAATAAACTTGCACAATGCATTTTAAAGTTACCATCCATTCACATTTACCTCTAATTAGAGGGACGCGGTAGTTGACACTTTTAGGAAAATTCAATTTTCGAGCTTACTTGTCTTATTGCGAGATTTCTTATTAGATTTCTCAAATTATGTATCTAGTAAAATATTTTTGTTTCCACTTTACTTAAATGCCATAGAACCGGGCACGTTTTAAGTCTATTTATAGCTGATATGGTGTAACCTCTTTTAGGCGGGAGAATGGCTTTGGCAAAGGGCCTGAGGCCCGCGCAAATTGTAGCGGTGATATTAGTATGGCGAATTCTTTCAATTTTTTTGGTGCAAACATGGTATGTTCCTGACGAGTATTGGCAAACATTAGAAGTAGCACACAAGCAAGCTTTTGGGTATGGAGCTTTAACTTGGGAGTGGCAAAAGGGCATTAGAAACTATCTATATCCAAGTGTCGTTGCGTTAATGTACTCGGTGCTCAAGTTAACGGGTTTGGATTATCCAGAGGCAGTGGTAAGTTTTATGCCTAAGATATAAAATATATAAATAATAAAAATATTGGTGTTTTTATCATTAAATGATTATTGTTGAGTTATATCCATATTTATCATATTTTTATTTTTCAGGTAATTGTTCCTAGAATTTTACAAGCAATTGTCAGTTCAGTAGCTGACTACAGTTTCTACAAATGGACTGGCAATAGAAAGTGGGCATTATTTTTAATACTTACTTCCTGGTTTTGGTATTACACTGCTAGTCGAACATTGCTGCAGACTTTGGAAACGGCTTTCGTTGCCATTGCTTTGTCTATATTCCCATTTAAAGATGGAAAACTTGGTTACTATGAAAAAGGTATGTCTTTATTTATATATATAAAAAAAATATTCATGTATAATTTATTTAAAATTATGTAAGATTTCAGTTGTTTCCAACATGTTTATCTTTTCTTTTATTTAAAATAAAACTAACATAATTCTATATAATGATTACTATTATTATTATTTAAATAAAAAAATGAAATACTTTTATTATATACAAATTTATTAAGACAATATGTATTTTTAGAGAATAACAACTGGATATGGCTAGCTAGTGTATCAGTGTTTGTAAGACCAACATCAGCACCTCTATGGATTGTCCTAGGTGTATACAATTTGATGACCACAAACCAAGGAAAGCTTAAACTGTTACTGCAAGCTTATTTACCCATTGCGTAAGTATTTAAAAAAAATGAAAATATATTTGTAATTATTTGTCTTATTCACAGTAATTAAGCGTAGTAATGCTTATTGGTCTGTCTATAAATATTAAATTAAAAAAAATAATCATAGAAATAAAAAAAAAAGGGAAACAAATTTACACTTATTCATATACAGCAATATAGCCAGAATGAATTTATTACTCACTTTCTGTCTATATTTTGAGACAGTAAGAACTTCTTGGTGAAATTTATTTTCTTGGTCATCCAGAGCAGGTAAATGAAAATAATTGTTCCCCCATTGCTCTTTGACTTCACAATCATTGCATTAACAATTAGATACTGGAACTGCATTAAAATGTTGTTTAAGGCATTTGACAATAAAACATGAGAACTAACTTTTAAAAATATATTGGAAATTATGTCAACAAAATTGGGATAAAAACTTTTTGGCTGTGCACTATGTTTCATCTAGTTTGTATAAAATATATTTTTTGCATTTTATATAAAATTATTTTCAGCCTTATGTCTGGTGGAGCTTTAGTGGCGTTGGACTCATACTTCTATGGCAGATTAATTATAACACCATGGGAATTTTTCAAATTTAATGTCCTGCACAACATTGCTTCTTTCTATGGCAAACACCCATGGCAAGTATATTTTAAATAAATTTATGATATATTTGAAAAATCTATTAATTTCTTAAAAATCTTGTACAAAAAGATCTTACAGATATTTTCATGCATTCAGAGATAAACAAAAGTAATTTATAATGTAAAAAAATACAAAAAATTTAAAACATGAAAACATTTTACTCAATTAAAATTGGAGTTTATTTTTCAGGCACTGGTACATCACTCAAGGTCTTCCAGCAGTTTTAGGCATAAATTTAATACCAGTTCTAGGAGCCATAGTCAAATTAGCTAAGAGACCAAAAGAAAACTAAAGTTGGATTACTTTTACTAGTAGCTGTTATATTACATATCGCTGTTCACAGGTATGAATCATATAAATTATTTTAAATGTAAATTCTCGTCTTGGCGTTGAGGGGCGACATTTGGAAGTACATATATGATAGTGGTAGATTCTGTTCTGAGTAAATCATATTTATACATTATATATTATATTTAGACCATTTACATTTTCCTATTCTGGTAGACAAATCAAGTTGTGGTGATCAGCACTCAATATATAATGTTGGGAAAATTACAAAAACTGAGGAATGGCTCAATCTACCCAGTTATGTGGGATAAATCATCAAGCTCTAAGCTTTTTTTTCTTTTGTAAATAAAGTAATGAGATTACTATTTTTGTTGTTAGTTTCTATGTGGAATAGTTATTTATGCTAAGCATTACAGACATACATATGTATAATGTAACCTTGACATATTTTAATTAACTTAACTAAATAACAAGTTACTTGCATTATCAGAATGGTGCACATTTTTCCTGTTATATTAATATTTTTTTATTTATATTGTAAATGCTCATATTATGTGGAGATCAACATTTTGTAGTGGTTGGATTCCTACAATATCTCTAATTTGAATGAAAAGCAAAGATTCACTTTACTATTAGATAAAGTGTGAAATTAAAAAAAATAGTGATGAGCCTTTACTTTGAAACAAATGAATATAGAAGTTGCTATAATTTTTTTTAAATATATATTATATATTGGTAGCATAAACATATTGCTCATTTTTTCTTTCAAATAAAGCACTTTTATATTTATAAAATGTTAACTTTTTGTTTGCAGCTTCATACCACACAAAGAGTTCAGATTTGTCTTACCACTACTACCTATTCTACTGTATTTAGCTCAAGATGTCATTGTCCAGTGGAGCAGAAAGGCTCAGAAGTAAGGCACTAGAGTAATTCATAGTAATATATTTTATATTTATCTAATTTGAGTATTAAATATTATTTTTAATAATATATTTATTATATATTTAAACCTAATATCTGGCTTATTATTCTTTTTTAATATTTGGTTTATATATAGATAATAAAATAAAAAAAATTGAAATAAGTAGCTTGTAAAAACATGTTTTGTTGAAAATATATAATATGAAATGTAATTTAATACTATTCACAGATGGCAGTTATACAGTGTGGCATTGTTCATTTTGGTAGGCAACTTAATACCAAGCTTGTATTTTGGTGTCATACATCAAGCTGGTACATTGAAAGTGATGCCATTGCTTAGAGAAGCTACACCTAGTAACAGTTCTTCCATACTGTTTATGATGCCTTGCCATTCTACTCCCTTGTATAGGTAGGTTTTATTTTTTTTATAACTCTTCAATTTTTAAATAAAGAGGTTGTAGCAAAAAATTTCATTGATTTTATTATATGTCAACTTTGAGTATAGATGAGGATTGTCCTGATGTTACATGATGTTACTTATGTTGTTAAAAATTTATTTAATGTTAATTACTATATATAACTCGTACAAATTAACTGTCCACCTCGCTCTGTGACGTCATTTGAACCGCTTGCAAAAAAATGAATTATATAAAAGATATATAAATTATATTTTTTTTAATGTTTCTTTCCTCCAGTCAGCAACTGTAATGTACTTTATAGTCTCCCTCGTCAGATTTTCAATTTCTTTTTCAGATTGAGAAACGTTTTTGTCTGGCACCCTTTGCTTCACTAAATTCCATACATATTCTACTGGATTAAAAATCACAATGGTAGGGTAGGGTGGCAGACGCAAAACTTCATAGCCGTGCTCTTTTGTTAATTCGTCCACAATGAATTTTTTTACAGGCTTATTCATTACAATCAAATGATACAATTCGCGTTTTGTCATTTTTTCATCATAATTTATGCTATCGCTACTGAGCGCTTACGGCGAATGCGGGGCGCCGCGCGGGGTAGCGGGAGAGGGGTTGCGTTCCAGAAAAGTGTACAGTTGATTCGTACGAGTTGTATATACACATTTAATAGATAAAAAATTACATTTTTTTATCCTCAGTCTTAAAGCCTTATTAATTAATAATAATCACTAAACATACATTATACACAAATTTAAACTACTTCCAGCCATCTGCACAAAAACATAACAACTCGCTATCTATCCTGCGACCCGCCGTCTCCAGGTAGCAACTACGAATCCGAGATATTCTACAACAACCCGCAAAGATGGTACCGCACCGAGTACAGTACGAGGCAATTACCTAGCATTATAGTGCTTTATGACGTTCTTAAAGGAAGAGTGGCTGATTTGTTGCAGGGATACGATGTGTTGCATGAAATACCTCATACGCAGGTCAGTTTTTATCTTGGCTGGGGCTAATTTACCATAGCCAGGCATGGAGAAAGTTGTGTATTAATATTTTTATATATTAATATATGTGACAGTTTTTTTATCAATTTACATGAGTGTTAGGAGTCGCTTGCTTTTACCTATGTTTGTTAAATAATGTGCTTCAATGCAGATTTTTGTTACCAGAAAATAAAAATAATTTATTTTCCTCATGGAATTTGAGAAAATCGGGTGATGTGCCACTGAGCCATGACTCCTAGTTGTATTTCTAATTTATTATACATACTAACATAATTATTGTAAGTAGCATATATTACCCCACCTTATTATTTTATATTGATTTGATTTTTAATTAGTTCTGAAACGGACAAGTTGTTAATATTTAAGGTAACGGCTGCCACGCACGATACAGTATACTTGGGCAAGTATGGATTTGCGCAAGTATACTCTATCGTGTGTTGGAAGATAATTGCGCAACTTGTTCACTTGCACAAGTTCTTTATAAAGTTCCAAATTTCAATTTTCAACTTGTGCAAATTTGCGTTTGCGCAAGTTTACATGAACGTGTGTGGGAGCGCGCGCAAGTTTCAGTACTGGTTTAGCCATCTACACGTGCGCAAGTCAACATGGTGTTCCCGACATTATGGAATAATTTATCAATATATACTGTTTCTCTTTTGAATTTTTCGGTTTTTCATAGCTACAATAAGGTCAACTAATGCCACTGCGTCATCCATATTACAAAACCAACAACCAGGTAGCTCACTTTCAGAAAATGATATTGTTTAAAATGGAGCAACAAACGCACGCATGTACGAATACTAGTAAAATGATATTTGTGCAAGCATGCTTGAGCCGTTTGTGGTCGGCATCGAAATACGTGAATTTGTACAAGTCCAGACTTGCGCAAGTATACTGTACCGTGTGTGGCTGCCATTAAGCCAGTGAAAACTTACAAGTCTATACTTATTACCATATTAGTAAATTCATTAATGCATGTTTGTATCATTTTCAAATGTTTTAAGAGTAGATGATAATGTTTTTCTTGAATGCATAATCCTGTTGTGTCAAAAATAACATTATAAATAAATAAATAAATACATCAAAAGGATACAAGCCATTCTAACAAATTATTTATAATTGTGACCATTTTATATAAAAAAGGTAGCCTTATACATATTTTTATGTTAAAATTAATTTAATTAAGAATCGTTCTATTAATAAAGTGATTATAGAAGAATTCCTAAATATTTTTTTATATTATACTCTTGTATAGCTGATAGTGATAATACACCAAGGAAGGATTAAGAAGAAATTTCCACTCGCTACAACAGTCATCGTTATTAAAAATATTATCTAACATATTCTTAGTAACAACGGCTTCTGTGGCGTAGTGGTGTGTCACTACCGAATATGAAGAATGAACATTAAATGTGGACGCCATTTTGAGTGAAATATTGAATTGACTTTTTGTTGTGTTTTATATATTGTATGTATAATAACATTGTAACATAGATTTTGAAAGAGCAAAAATTTTGTTTATTGCTAGCTGGTCATAGTTGTGAATTGCCCTTCAAACAGTTGCTTGACATATGATATTAGAGATTGTATATTTAATTAATTTGTAATACTAGTACTATTTGCCATATAGTGTGCTATATGTACCTAATATTCACCATAAGAAATATTTATATTGTTTATTGGAAGTTAATGTATTGAATTAACATAGAGATTTTGTTATTTTATGTATATAAATTACTATTTAATTATGTAATGAATTAAAGATTATGAATGATTCATACTGTTTATGAATAATTATGAATAATTTATAATTTGTCGTCTTTTTCAGTTCCCCGAAGGCGAAGTTGGTGAAAAAGTGCTAGTTTATAAGCGAAAATCGAACCAAGCGAAAGTACAAAATGACGAAATTGTGCAATGATACACGAATTATTACTAAGCTAGTAAAATATTTGACTTCTTTATAGATAGGCCTGTTCGGTCTCTGTCCATAGAATATAATTTTTGATATTTGGATTTTGATAAAAATTTAAGATTTTTAAATTAGATTTAGCTTTACATGACATGTTCAGTTTTTCTGTAACTCTACTTCTAATAATTACATCCAGTTCTTCCTTATTACGGATAAATGATACAAAAAGCAATTTTACATATAGGCTTAGTCTTGATATAGTTTTATCATGCATTTTGATTTGTTTTTTTTTTTTAATAATTTTATTTTGTAGTATTAACAAACGTACATTATAAATTTTTAATAGCATTATTTTCAGTATATTGACATTTAAATATGCATTTCATAGCCTAGAGTAAAGACAAATGGGAATATTGCCCCACACACTTATATATGTATACCTGTTTTAATATGTATATTGATTGTTTTGATACCAGTGTTCTCATATGTATGCAGAGTATAATTTTTATCATAAAGTGTTTTTGTTTTGGTTACACAAATAAATTAATTTTTTAACTTTTTAATTTGTAATACAAATTAAAAAGATATCTGCAAGTTTATAATATTTTATTCAGTTACAAAATACAATAATAATTGAATGAATTAATTAAATTTATTAACATATTTATTTTTTATTTCACACCAAACAAAATACTATGTTTAAATATATATGTTTGTAATAGATATATGTATTTGTAATATCTATATATGTATATAAATCCATGACGGTTATAACGGGACTTCTTGTATGTATGAACTGACTTGCCAAAGCTAAACATTTAATATTAATGCCATAGAGATTTATTCATAGAGAAAAAATGAAATGTTGTAAGTGGCACAGTGTCCTGCTAGTAAACAGTGACTGTGGGTTCCAATCCAACTTGAAGAAATTAGTTTTGTTTTATGGAATGTGCTGTTGAATTAATAATTTTATTTTATTTTATAGAAAGCGGAATGTCGCAACACTTGATTCTTTTTGAATATATTTAAGGTTGTAAAATAAGTTATGTTTTTGTAATGTTATAATGCCTTAACTTAAATTCGGTAATCTTTTAAATCTGGCACTTTAGATACCATTTTATTTTCGCTCTATGTTTATTGTCTCTATAAACGTAATTAAATAATAATACTTAACGGATAATTACAATTTTTCAATGCTACCACCGAAATGTTCACAATAGACTAGATTCGCCATTTTGAAATGTTAGTTTAGATTATGTCAATTCGTATTAGGCGCTTTATTTTGCTTAGAAAATTAATTTTTAGTTTCATTTTTGGCTTTTGGTTAGTGCTTATTTAATTCGATTTAATTTAATTTTTTTTTGCGAAATCTTTATTATATTTGCAATTTAAGATGATTTTAGTTAACGAGGTCTAAAAGGTCAGAGCGCATTATTTACACTTGAGACGAATGGATTTTCCAAAAAAAAAATATAATTATAGAGGCCAAATATAAAAAAAAAACTATTATTATTAAAATTATACATCAAAATAAACTAATTGTTTCCATACATGTCAAAAAGGACCTGAAATCCTTTTTTCATTTACATAGATAAAAGATCTGTCAAGTAAATTAAAGTTAACATTAAAATATTAAATAAGTGTTATTTAAAAAGATTAATAATATTCAACACGATTATGATGATCTCATGTGTTCATATCGCCTGGCTTTAGTCCTCAGGGTATTAAGGCAATGCCTAGCTCAATATGAAAGACGATTGTAATAAGATCATATTTTTGTCTTTAACAACTTGACTAATATTTACATTTTTTATATTGTAGGTATAATATTTATACCTGAGAAGAGATCGTGTTCGTTCTTTACTGTAGTTGGTTTACGTGTTTATTGTTATTTTTTTTATTTTAATTTATAATTCAATAATTATATCTAATAAAAATATGTTGTATATCATTTGTGTAAATGTTTTTTTTGACAAAATATAGCAACACTATACAGTATATAAGCAATGAATACGTAAACCGAATTTAATTAAAAGCAATTTTGAGCAATTTTACTTGACATGTTGTTTTTTTGTGTAAGTCAAATATGTCTTCTAAGTGTGAATTTTAATAAAGATTTTATTTTTATAGTTTTGTTTATTAAAAAAGCCTATATAATAGCTATACGAATGTTTTATGCATTTCTCATTTCATAACATTTATGACAAACGAAAACGATTATTTAAACCTTTTAAAATTACTAAAATATTCAATTTCAAACGTTTCATTATAATTCGACGACTATAATTTTATATTTATTATATTAGTAGAGGCAATAAGTAACTGACAGCAAATGCGTAAAGAACCTGATTGTTTATATTAATCAATATTTACATAAGATTATCGTAAGTACAATAATAAACGACCAATGACTTAATTAATTTGCGTTACACACTGCCATATGTACTTTGAATAAAACTACTTCCTTTAGCCTACATTGATTGCACAGTCATAGGTCAAAGATAACTCCATTGACAAAAGATTAGTGTTCATTAAAACTTTAATATGAAGTGACATGCCCAATTATGTTCTAAAATTGAAAATGGGCGCGAATTTTCTATTTTCTTTCATATATTTTTTAATTTTCTTAGTTAATACGCAACAGGTGAACGTTATAGAGACGGTGAAAGCGTCGCAATTAAAAATTGATAAAAATGACGGAAAAGGTAGTCTGGTGTTTGTTTTTGACACAACAGGATCTATGTTTAATGATTTGAGACAGCTTAGAGAAGGCGCTGAGATGATTTTGAAAACAGCGTTAGAGGACAGTAACGTCATTGCCGATTTTGTGTTTGTTCCCTTTCATGACCCTTGTAAGTACTTATTTTAAGATATTTGTTAAATTTAAACATTTTTTTAAATAATCTAAATAATTAGAAAAATTATTAAATTGTATAGTAGCTTGGTCATTGACAGTATGTTTTTGTTGGCAAAATTAAAAAAAAATTAGCGGGAAATCAAAATTAAGCAACATATGATATATATTATATTATAGCATAAAAAATTTGCATAAATACATATAGTGAAGTGAAAACTATGGCGTTCAATCACTAAAATAAAAGGTGAATTATTTATTTAGCCGTCGGTCCAGTCACAATAACGAGGAATAAAGAAGTGTTCAAATTAGCTCTAAACATAGTGAATGTGTACGGAGGAGGAGATTGTCCGGAGAAATCTTTAACTGGAATACAACTAGCTTTAAATGTCAGTCGTCCACAGTCCTTCATTTACGTGTTTACTGATGCAACTGCGTCCGATCACAAGCTTGTAGGCAAAGTCTTAGATTCAATTCAGAGGAAACAAAGTCAGGTAAGATTACAAAATGTCTTGGATAAATAAGGAATGTCTTTTTCACTAGTAAATACTTCAACTTACCTATTGAATTGAAACTTAAAATTTAAATAAAAAATATTTAGTTTAGCAGAACATGGAGCCTTGTGTAAAACTGCGTAGAAGTTGTCCACTATACTGACAAAAAGTGTTAAATATGTATTTCAAAGGGATTTTCTCTTAAATTTATATATAGAGAGACAAAAATAAGCGTTGAGTTCCGCCACTCAACACGCAATGCCTCGAAAAAGGCGGAAAGCGGGGACGGAGAAAGCAGGGACTAAGCAAAGGAGTGTCTTAACACTAGGTTCCCACGATCTCTGCAGTTCCCTCTGCCTACTCTGCCATGTACGGGATAAAGCGTGAAGCTTAAAAAAAAATAAGCGTCTCTATTAACGACATATATTTTTTAAATTTTAGAACTCTGCTTATAATGCAAAAATATATAACATCTTATTTTGGCGGACATTCCAGGTCGTTTTCGTCCTGACAGGTCACTGTAATGATTTGGATAAGCCCCATTACAGGGTGTACCAGCAGATCGCAGCCGCTAGCTCTGGCCAAGTGTTTAATTTAAATAAAACTAGCGTTCATAAGGTAAATTTAATTTATATTTAATTATTTATGCATTTGTTATTATTAAATTATATAAATGATTTATGACGCACACTATAGTTCCACCTTTAGTTACACTTTTATATGTTAAAGGTTGTAAGAGGTATATTATGTTTTAGGTACCTCGGTATATCTTTTTATTAAAACACGGTCAATGATAAGTGACAAATAGTTTGATTATGGGTTCTATTATTTTTTTTTAAATCCAAGCTATATCCTAGCTACATACTAAGGTATAAGTAGCGGTACTCAACCCTGCGTTTTGTCTTTTCGCCAAATAAATAAATAATAATTAATAATTATTAATAAATAAATAATAATAATAATATAATAAAATATCCATTTCTTAATTGAAAAAAAAATCATTATTGAGTGTATTTTGTACCTTTATGTAACCAATTCATTAAAGGTATTGGAATTTGTGCGAACCTCTATAAAGGGAAGAACTGTAAATTTGGCGTCTGCGGTGAATCCCGCAGGGTATAATTATACACAAGAGGTAAGCATAGGTTTTTATGATGTTTAATTTTGTTTTAATAATATGAATACTCTAGCTTTTAAATATAGAAATAAACTATTTGTTCCTGTGCCGTAAAATAATTGGTGACCCCGACGTGATTGCTGGCTTGTCTTGAGAATAGTGAAAGTCACTAACTGGTTCACGATTTATTAGCGAGACGGTACACTGTGATACACACTATATTTTACTTATGCAATGATTCAACTTTTATACATGATATATGCCAAAGAATATGAGACACATAGATGTGAACTATTTTAGTCATAGAATATGTGATATACGGCACATTCCCATGCATTTCAAAAAGGACGGTCATAAAAAGACTATCAATTGAAATAGTAGTTAAAAGTAACCATTAAAATATTAAATAAATCTTATTTAAAAATATTAATAATTTCTACATAATTTTGATGAACTCATGTGTTCATATCGCCGGATTGTAATCCTCAGAGTATTAAGGCAATGCTTTTGTTTTAATAATACTAATATTCTGGCCTTCAAATCTCAAAGTATGAAAAATATAAATAAATAAAATAAAAATAACACTTAAATAAAATAATAAAACTTCGTAATTTCGTGTAAATTCTAGATACCAGTAGACAAAACGGTAGACTGAAGTAACAGTGTCAGTGTCGGGGGCGAAGCCCCAAATAAAAGTGGTCAACCCAAGCGGCGAGGAGTTGACGGGGCCGCCGCAACTTGTCACCACGCTGGACTTATCGGAGATTATGGTAACTTAGTAAAATATTCAAGATTTTGTTACTTGCATAGCATTTGAAATTATTTTAATCACAGTTGTACTCTTTAATTTGGTCTAAAATTGAAAAATTAGAAATTACAACATATGTTCCCAAACTTCTCTGATCATTTTTATTGTTCTTACATTATACTGATATGTTTGAAAAGAAATAAATTTAAGTAGTAGTATAAGTTATTTTTTTATTGAAAAATTTAAGTCTTTGATCATCATGACATGACATCGCACAAAATACATTAAAAACAATTATTATTAAAAAAAAAAAAACAAAAAATCACAGATAACATATACACAATGAAAACCTACAATGAGTTTGACGTTATCACACCCAATTTTTTCCCAATAGATAGTAAAAGTGCTACAACCGGAGCCGGGCAACTGGAGCATCACGGTGGGAAGCGAGGAAAGCCACTCTGTTAGAGTGGTAGGCGCTTCCAACTTGACGTTCACGCACGGCTTCTCTGTGCAGCCTCCGCGGTCCATGGACGAAACTAGCTATCGGCCTTTACAAGGTATTACTGAAATATGTACTATAGAAATATGTGGACAAAGTGCGGCGTTGAGTTCCGCTACTCAACACGCAATGCCTCGAAAAGGCCGGATAGCGGGGACAGAGAAGGCAGGGATTAAGCAACGGAGTGTCTTCACACTAGGTTCCCACGGTTCATGCAGTTCCCTCCGCCTACCCTACTATGTGCGGGATATAAGCGTGAAGCTATAAAAAAAAACGAATTTATATATTTATTTTATACTTAAAGAAAACATATAAAAATTTGAACGCAGCGGGACTCGAACCCGCGCCCTCCTGCGAACCGTGCAGGCGCTCTCACCACTGAGCCATGCGTTCTACATCACGCCGCGTTGAAATTCTTATATGCTTTTATACAACTTATATCGTTGTTAGCATCTCTGTAGGGAGATTTTTACAAATTTCCGCTACCCAAAGATCATTACAAAGAACAACCGTTTGGTGAAAGAGAATGCTATTTTTATTAAATATTTTTATGATTTTTAAAGTGTTAATCCACACTGAGGATTGAAAAAATATTGCGCGACTCGAGTCCCGCTGCGTTCAAATTTTTATATGTTTTCTTTAAGTATTTTTTCTATCCTCATTGTGGATTAACACTTTAAAAATCATAAAAATATGATATATTTATGTTCTTTTTATATGATTTGCGTAATTATTAATTTCTAATTTATATTTTACTTAACATTAAACAATTCATGAAAAATGGAAAATATAAATAATTTATTCCCCTAGTGGGCTAAAACTATATCTGAACTCGTTTATAGTAGAAAAACATCCTACTGCACGACGGTGGTTTGGAAATTCGATATATTTATCATTTAATACTTATATATAGTACATAAAAGTAAATTTTAATTAAATATTTTGATTATTTTAAAGTAACCTCAAAAATAAACCTTAAAATTTGAACGCAGCGGGATTTGAACCCGCGCCTCTTACAAACCGAAAGCACCACAGAAACAACGAAATAAATTGTATAAAGCATAAAAGAATTTCACTACGACATGATAAAAGAACGCATGGCTTAGCAGTTAGAGCACTTGCACAGTTTGCAAGAGGAGAGAACGCAGGTTCATATCCCAATGCGTTCAAATGTTTTCTTTAAGTAAAATTTAATTAATTTCCCTTCATATTATAATTTAACATATAATATGTCATCCAGGAACATACAATCACATGCTAATATCACTAAGTGAGAACAGCTCTCTACAACTACATCACGTGCAGTTGCTGAGGCTCGACGGGACGCCGCTGTACGAGATTCCTTTAAAGGAGATGGATAAAGAGACGAAAACTTATGTAGTTAACGCTTTCATACCGCCTGATGATTTCTTTAATATTGCGGTTAGTTCATTTTATTAGTAATAATTTTGTTTATCTTCAAGCTTTTATCCCGCAAATGACAGGAGAGCCGTAGGAACCTAGTGTTAAGACACTCCGTTCCCCGCTTACCATTCGTAACGCAGCTCTTTGTATAGTTTCTAGAACTAAGATATTGGAAAATCCATCTACCCCGAGTAGGAATCGAACCCAGAGACCGTCACATTTACAGGTAAACGCTACGCCACAACGGTTCTAAAATTTTAATTTTACTTCTTGTATTTTCCGTAGAACACGTTGATATGCTTTTATTATTCCCTTTGCTTCATAATTATACAGCCTAAAGAGCCAGATTCGAACCGGGTAATTACCACGACTGGTCCTCCTGCTCGTTTGTCATCTTAAAATATAATAAAAAAAGGATGAATGTTAACTTTTTACACATTTTATGCAGATTAAATATAAAACAGTTATCTTTCAGATAATCGGCCGCGATGAATATGGACAGGAAGTGCGAAGAATCGGTCCTACGGCGGTGCAGGCGAAGCCACCTGGTACGTATATACACGTATGTATGTATGCATGCAATTTTCTATTTTTTGACTAGGAGGTAAGAGATATTCCTGTGGTTTTTATATAACATTTGATTATATTAAGAATTCGTGAGACGTATAAGCTTAAAAAGTGAAATGGATACAGTGTTTGTAACAGCGCCGTAATATAGAAGTTCCATATCAGGTGTTCCTGATGTAAAATTTTTATAATATCTTTCTTGTGATAATAGCTTATCATATTTTTATTTGTTTCAGATGCCCCGTACTTGACAGTGCCTAAGCGGGTAAGAAACGTTTTTAATTACTTTGGCGCCAGTTGTGGGACAAATAGTGATAAATAATTATCTTATAGGAGGACCTTGTGTAAAAATAATATTTATTATTTTATAGTTATGTAATTTCTATTTTTATTGTTTGAGTAATTATAATTATATTTAATTTTGTTGTTTAATATTTTTTATAAGTTTCACGCTTTATACTGTATATAGCTATTTTTACCTGCAATTTTTACCTCGACTTTTAAAAAACACTCAGTACAAGCGTCAGTGTATACGTAACACATACATAGGGTACGTATATATATATATATATATATATATATATATATATATATATATATATATATATATATATATATATATATATATATATATATATATATATATATATATATATATATATATAAACAGATAGCGGCCCGCAGCGGCGAGCGCGTGTCGCTGACGTGTCACGTGGACAGCCTGGTGCCGGTGTCCGCGACGTGGACGAGGCAGCACTCGCGGCTGGCGCCTTTTACTAGCAGCTTGTATGTATTTGTCTTACACTTTATAGGAAATCAATTTAATGTATTTATTACTTTTCTATTTTAAGTTTTTTCTATTTTAATATTTTTATTTTTCTCTTATATTTTTGTACTTACCCGTCAACTATCTTTAATTTTCCTGTTACTCTTAATTGTTATATATTTTGTGTAAGAAAGATTGTATAATAAATATATATATTTTTATATGTACAACAGCAACTAAAGCAATACATAAGTTAATACAAACACATGTATTGGTCCTCTAAACTTTTATTTTACAAAAAAAAAACAAAGAAAATGAATAACACATAAGTAAATCTCCTGAGTCCCCCTCTCCCTGTAGACAGAGCACGTCGGTGGAGTACGTGGTCGCGTCCATGTCGGAGGGCGCGGTGGGCGCGTACCGCTGCGTCGCCAAGAACAGCGCGGGCGTCGCCAGGGCCGCCACGCAACTCGACTTGATAGGTCAGTTACAGGTTTAAAGAAAATATATAAAAATTTTGAACGCACCGGGATTCGAACCCGCGCCCTCCTGCGAACCGTGCAGGCGCTCTCACCACTGAGAGTGAAAAATCGCTGCGTTCAAACTTTTATATGTTTTCTTTAAGTATTTTTTCTATCCTCAGTGTGGATTAACACTTTAAAATCATAAAAACAGTTACTGGTTTTTTTATATATAGTTGTGGGTATACTTTGTGTAATAATACAGGGTGTTTTCTTTTTGATATTAATTATTAACGTGTGTTTTCCTTAATATTTCATATTATTTTAATGTTATGAATGTGGAGAGCTGGTTTAAATTTATGTGCTAATGCCAGTAACTACTGTTTTTTTGTGGTATGGTCTATTTATTAGTGATCTATTTAAGAGGTTGTAGGCTATTATTTAGAAGAATTTGAACCTGTGCCCCTTGGGGAATCATCCAAGCGCTATAACCACCAAACCATGCGTTCTTTATCACACTGCATCAAAACATATAAGTATAAAAGTATTTTCTTTAAGCAAAATTAACTTTTTCCTCAGTGGACCCACCTCGAGTAACAATATCTCCTACAAACGCGACAGTGTCTGAGGGAGAACAAATTGTCATTTCCTGTACAGTGTTCAGCGAGGCGTTGTTGCAACGCTCTGCTATTAGTTTTTACGGGAATAAACGGAATTATTGTAAGTATATCTTTTTCCGTCGTGGCGCAGAGGCGCAACGTCTACCTGTAACTCGACAGTTTTTGGGTTTGATTCCCAGTCAGAGAAGATGGATTTTTCTAATTCCATTTTCTTCGCTCTGGCAAACTAGGCAAAGCGCGGCGTTGAGTTCCGCCACTCAACACGCAATGCTTCGAAAAAAGGCGGAAAGAGGGACGGAGAAAGCAGGGACTAAGCAACGGATTGTCTTAACACTAGATTCCCACGGTTCCTGCGGTTCCCTCTGCTTACCCTACCATGGGCGGGATAAAGCGTGAAGCTAAATAAATAAAAAAAAAATTATAATTAGATAAATTATAATTGATTTAATATTAATATATGAAATACATTGTTATAATTTATAATAATATAAAAAACTAATAATATTTTTTGCAGCTTTGTCACATTTCACATAATTTGAAGTGTTTTGTCAAATTATTAATATAAATAATTAATTAAAAATAAAAAATATAATATAATACTAATGTTAATAACATTAGTTTGGTGTGAAATCAAGTTTATTTTATGTTATTAAAATTATTTTTTGTTGATATCGTGGCGTGGAGTATCACAAGATGCTATTTCTTTTCATATAGAATGAGGGCTTTATAACAATAATCCAAATCAACCAACAAAGTTTCGAGTATACTAGTTAAATTGATCAGGTCACAATATTACATAGACGATATAGAGGCTGTGCCGTATATGCACATAGGTATTAAAGTAAACAATTGATAAAGCTCACATATTCTATGACTAAAATATTTCACATCTGTGTATCTCATATTCTTTGGCATATATCATGTATATAAGTCGAAGCATTGCATATGTAAAATATATCACAACGGCACGACCGCGTCTCGGCGCGGCGGGGCCAGTCGGTCCATGACCGCCCTACACACCTTCTTCTAAGCAGCCATTAATGCTCATTTTCCTCTCTGGGGACGAGGCACACTTCGTCCCGACGCTATCAAGACCAATTGAGGTCAACAGCATACAAGCCATTTTCGAAAAAAAAAAAGTAAAATATAGTGTGTATCACAGTGCGTCAGAGTCTGTATGATTATACCGTCTCGTTAATAAATCGTGAACCAGTTAGTGACTTTCATTATCATCAACTCAATAGCACCAATAGGGCTAAAACAGTCACCATGATATTTTGATAAGAAAAATATATCAATCGATAGTGGCCCACGTTGGGCGCCAAGATAATACTATGTATTACAAGATATACTACATGCTGACTTACTTTATATGTATTTATATTTTTTATACTATATAATTATATATTTTAATAAAAAAAAAATAACTTAAATAACAAATGTAATAAATGTTAATTCAGTATATTAAAGTAAAAATTTTTTTTAGCCCGCACATGGTAGGGTAGGCAGAGGGAACTGTAGGAACATACGAACCTAGTGTTAAGACACTCCGTTACTTAGTCCCTGCTTTCTCCGTCCCCGCTTTCCGCCGTTTTCGAGGCATTGCGTGTTGAGTGGCGGAACTCAACGCAGCTCTTTGCCTTAGTTGCCAGAGTGAAGAACATGAAAATTTAAAAATCCATCTTCCCCGACTGGGAATCGAACCCAGAAACCGTCGTGTCACAGGCAGACGTTGCACCTCTGCGCCACGGCAAAAATAAAATTATTTAAAAGTAAAATTATTTTTTGGTAATTTGTAAAGCAACAGACATTTATTTGGAGCCCACAAGAGACGGTAACTACACGTTCAACAAAACTATACAAGCGTTAAATGAAAGCGACAGTGGAGTGTATGCCTGTGAAGCTACCAATAGAGGTAATGTTCATCTAAAACTTTGTACTAATGTTATATATTATCTATGTATATATTTTTATATATTAAAAGAAATATGTATATGTATATTAAAAAATTGCAGAAATTGTTAGTTTTTTGTTCAGAATCTATAAGAGTTTGTCTTGAGTCAGACATAACTTATTTGGTGTTTTTTTATTCTAAAACAAAAAAATAAAAAATAGTTTAATTTCATACCTTTTTGTTACCAATGTTTTATTATACTTTATTAAAAAATCAGAAACTGACTTAAGGATTTCTATAATAAACTGTGTCTATTTTCAGTAAAGATTTTTAAGGTTCCGTTATTTCATAAGAAAACAGTTCACTTTTGTCCATCTGTCCGTCCTTTATGTTTTGTTTTATTATAAATATACATATATAACGGTTAAATATCCTAAATTTCTTATTATTTCAGCTGGGAAATCCGTAGAGTCTACATATATAAAAGTTCTACCGAAACCGTCAGCTCAAATCATCGGGCCGCACTCTCTAACAATAAGCATACATACAGACACACAATTCGTATGTCACATAGACAACGCTCTTAACGTACAATGGCTAAATAAAAATAAGGAAATTATTGAGAAATACGACGTAAATGGCAGTTTTACATCTGTTCTGGATGTAAGGAATGTAAGTGAAGATGGACGGTGGACTTGTATGGCTATACAGAGTGATTATGAAGGTAATATATTTAAATTAATTATTATTTAATTAATTATTATTTAATTTTTTATGCATAATGTGTTTGTCTTTTTTATTATTGTATACCTAATACTATATCGATGCGGCGTTGAGTTCCGCCACTCAACAAGAAGTATCTTAAAAGTTGTGTATCAACATTCTACCATATGCAGGATTTAATTACGAGCTAAAAATCTAGTCCCACGGAGATACAGAATTAAAAACCAAAGACAATATGTCTTACGAGAGCAGGTCAAATAGTTTATTCTCTAAAGTGGAGTTGTAGTAGTGTAAATTTAACAGTTATATTTTTTTGTTTTAAAAAGAGTGTATGTGACAGTGGTGGGTTTCATCTCCTTTGTTTTGGTAACATCTCTAACGGTAGTAAGACCCACCATTCAATATGTCGCGAAAGACAGAAAACGTTAAAAGGACTGTCTTAACACGATATATATTGTAAACCTCAAAATGCGTATTAAGAAATGGAATTGGTAATATTATAATTTGTACAGGTATACATTGACGATTTTATTATCATTAAAGTTATATATTATCTAGTACCTATATTAATATATAGGTACATATACTTCTAGCTTAAGATGACTTAAAACTAACAGTCTTAATAAAACCGCAAATCATAAGTGTTCACAATATGAGATAAAGATATCAATTGTTGATTAATATATATTTTCAAATGTTCTGCACTATGAGATTTGAGCTGAAAATTAACCAACCACCAAATTAACCAGCTATTTTATAAGATATAAAAAAAACGTGTATAAAACAAACAAATCAATATCACTAATATTATTATTTCTTCTACAAATCTAAAATAAATAATAATATATATAAACCAACTGTTATCAGCATCAGACAGTATACAAGTGACAGTGCTAATAAAGCCACAAGTGCACATAGAGGGTGCTCACAACGTGACAGTGCCGCGCGACATACAGTACCAGGTGTCCTGCACGGTGGTGGCTAAACCCCAGCCCAGGGTCGTGTGGCACATGGAGACCGAGAGGTTTCTGCCTTGTGATGTGAGTATATTGTGATTAATTTGTTGTTAATATTTAAAAAGTTTTATAACGGTTTTTTGAGTTGCGACTCCATTGCTTTTGGGAACAACTGAAGTTGTTAGTAAATGTATAGACATATTTTGACAGTTAATTTTAATTAGTGAGTTACAGTGTAACGATTGACGTAATATGAAACCTATATCTTTGTCAATTAATATATTTTTTTAAAAAAACATTAACACTACTAAACCTTTAAATGCCTGAAAACCTACCCTAACCCTGTCCTAGAGTGTGAGATGTAATGGGGTGCAACAAATAATTTTAAAATTTTAAGAATAGAGCAAGAGCAAGTGGAGAGTAAAATGTTATTAAATACTTAACCTTAGACTAAAAAACTTTGAATTAAATACATATATCTCACAGACTTATTTCTAACCTTATATGAACTAACAACAAAAAATACATAAACTACAATAATATATAATCAATATATGTTCAACTGAGATTTAATATTAAATAAATATATATCTACAGACAATAAACCCTGAACCAAACGTATACAAAAGCATTCTAACACTTGATAGTGAGAAGTATCCTCTAAACGGTACTTACTTTTGTATTGGAGAGAACTCTGAGGGCATCGGCGAGGACAGCCTCACTATCAATGTGAGGGACAAGATGGTATTATTGGAGGGATTCAATGGTAGGTTTCTTTTGTAACTAGTCTTTAGCTTCACGCTTTATCCCGCACATGGCAGGATAGGCAGAGGGAACCGCAGGGACCGATAGACCTGGTGTTAAGACACTATGTTCCTGCTTTTCGTCTTTTTGAGGCATTGCGTGTTGAATGGCGGAACTCAATGCCTAAATAAAAACTAGTCTCTAAAGTTTCTTAACTTTAAAGTTAATGCTTTGTTGAAATTTATGATGAAACAATGATAAAAAAGACACATGAAGCGAAAGTGGGAGGTAAGAGATGTAAGGGGAGATCTCAGTTGACTTGCGAAAACACAATATCGAAGATCTCATAAAAAGCATGAGGACTCTCAAAAGAGCATATATGAAGAGGCTAATGACAGTGGACGAGGCGAAAGAGGTATGCAGGGACCGCAGCGTTGTAAAATATATTATGATATCAATCTCTGATCAAAACCAGTTTCCTTTATAATAAATCCTCCGTAAAAGTGTCTATGAACAGTGGAGCATTCATCGTCGACAGCCTGGCTATGCTGTTGTAAATGTTTATTTCGTGCCTACCCACAATCTTTCTATATGTATGTGAAATAAAACGTGAATTTAAAATGTATTAAAGTTAAAAAAATAATAATAATTTTCTAGCCATATGCGTAAAAAATCGATTATTAGAAACCATTACAAAATATACCCGAAAAATATATAAAGGAATTGTTAATAATTTTTTTTTAAACAAAAATTAATTCTTCTTATTTTTACCTACAGATACATCAGTGGAATTGTACACTAGAGTCGTCTTTCATTGTAATGTAACTTCTTTACCTCTACCAACAATAAAATGGTTTCACAACAACACTGAACTTAGTAACAACAGTAACAACAGAGGAAACAACAGTAACATCAATATATCTGAAGATAGAACAATACTTATCATACAAAAAGTGGATTTCAAAGATTTGGGTGAATACAAATGTATAGCAGATAATGAATTTGAAAATACTAGTGTGAAAGCCAATTTGACTGTGCATGGCTTAAGTAAGTTGTTATTTTATTGTTTTTTTCTTGGTATTATTAATTTTCCTTCAAAATGTAAAAACTTTTGCATTTTTTTTATTTTATATAGTATTTATTATATAACAGAAATATGCTTTTGACTAACTTTTTAACTATAAAAAAGTATGCTATGCCAAAAAAGTAAGCTATACCAAGTGACCGGATAGTTATATTGAGTGTTCTTTTTATTATATATTAAGCCTTTTTTATTTAATTTATATATTTTCAAATGTTATTTAATTAATTTAATTTTTAAGGTAAACCATTCATCCTTAAGCAGATTACTAAAATGGTTGCAAAAACTGGCGAATCAGCGAATATAACATGTAGGTAAGATTTTGTATCTTAATAAATATGATAGAAACAATAATATATAAAAATTGCGTAGTTTAAAATGTCTTGAATTGGACAGTAATATATTTAAAATATAGATATATTTGTGATATATCTGCATTTAAATTTAATAAATATTTTATTTTAATTATATGTGTAGATCTCAAAAGGCACTGTACTTATCGTTTAGTAGTAGTACACAATTAAATCATTCAATATTGATTTTTTTTAATTTTGAAGGTGGTCTTCAATAAAAATGTTAGTATAAAAATTTTATTTTTATTAAAAAAGGTACGATATGGTTTTATGATTTTTAAAGAGTTAATCCATACGTAGTGTAGAAAAAGATATGTACTTAAAAATTTAAAAAAGTTGTATAAAACAAATAAGAATTTTGAATGACGTGATGAGAAACGCATGGCTTAGTGGTCAGAGCGTTTGGACGGTTTAAAGTTGTGTAGGTTCAAATTCCGTTGCGTTCAATATTATATGTTTTCTTTAACTAAGGTACGACATGGATTTAAAAAATTTACTTTCTTTTCAGAATTCTGAAAAGCAGTCCAGAGTCAACAATAATTTGGCAGTTCATGTCGAAATTATCAAATAATTATACGGATTTACTTGAAGATATTATCATAAAATATGATACAATATCAATTGCCAACATAAAAAAAGAACACACAGGCATGTACCGGTGTAGAGCTGACAATGTTATAGGGAGAGATGAACATGGCGTAGAGCTAATTGTACAATGTGAGTTTTACAAAATATTAATATGTATACAGCTTCACGCTTTATCCCGCACATAGCAGGGTAGGCAGAGGGAACTGCAGGAACCATGGGAAGCTAGTGTTAAGACACTCTTTTTCGAGGCATTGCGTGTTGAGTAGCGGAACTCAATCGCGTTTTGGCTTGTTGTAGAGCGAAAAAATGGATATATAAAACTCCATCTTCCCCGAGTGGAAATCGAACCCGCAAACCGTCGCCTGTACAGACAAACGCTACGCTTTTGTGTAACGACAGACCTCTAAAATGTTAATACTTTTTCTTAATTTATTATATATTAATATATGATAGGTAAACAGTTTGTGAGTGTGAACATGTTAATCTCGGGTACTACTGGTTCAATTTGATTTTTTTATTATACTTATGGTAAATTTCTGAAAAAAAGGCCCTAGGTTATGTTATATTACGTAATCTTGTTATAGGCCACTGAACCTATTAAGTATGTTGTGAGCCACACTTAATTAAGCTATCTTAGCGTGTGAAGTTGTAGGTTATTTATAAAGCTAGCTAAATTATAATTTTAAAAATGTACAATAATCAGAACTCTTAAAAGTATTATATTTCATAATGAAAATCTCTCGAAATGAAAATTTTTTATTTTCAAACAATTTCTATATCTTTTTAAAATATCTTTTAGCAATGTAAACAAGAAATATCTTATTGTAGTAAATGCTAAAATTTATGTCTTTTAAAAAAAAATCTGTTTTAAGCGACGTCGGCGAGCAAAATAAACGGGGCAGATTCGCTTAGTTTATAATAATAATTGTGTATATCATTTTATATTCCAGATCCTCCACAACTAAAAGCATTCTCCAACAATTCTGACATAGAAGCTCCTCTGCAAGTAAAGACGGATGGCACAGTTAGGTTGGACTGCGACGCGGCGGGACTTCCCCCGCCCGTTGTCACGTGGACCATAGATGACCTCCCCGTTGCTTATGCTAATAACGTGTCAGTTGATATATATTAAGTTTAATATAATAATATATAAGTATAATAAAATTATATAATAATATTTGTGGAAACCCTTGTCATGACGTGTTAATTTAATCTAAAAATATTTTTTCTTGTACCCGAAATTACATAGATTTATAATATAATTATATAAAGGTATAAAAGACGAGCTTTTTGCTTAGAGATCAATTTGTTTACAGTTCATACAGTTTCAGTACATATAACCATTGTGGCTTTCTAAAATTAATCAACTTTGCTGCAAAAATAGATAGGGGCCCACTGGCAAAGGTTTGAAATATTTTCCAAAAAATCATTAAAATAATTATTAAATATTTTATTAAAAAAATATATATATTACAGTTACATCGCAAATGACAGTAGCCTTGTCATAGAAAACGCCACTAAGTTTGATTCTGGAATATTTACGTGTAACGCGAGCAGCGTTTTGGGTTTCGTTACGAAGAACTTCAATGTTACTGTTTTCTGTAAGTATAAATTAGATAAATTAATAAATTTTACCTGTATATAGTAGGGTAGGAAAGACATTCTGTTTCCTCTGCACGGTTTTATTTTTCAAGACATTATATTTGAAATTGCGAAACTTAACACCGTGCTTAAAATATAAAAGATAATAAAAATACTCATGACTCAAAAATTACTAAATCGATTTCGATACAAACACAACAATTTTTTTTGTCGTTATATAGCTAAATTAAAACAAAACGGATAATCGATATTACTTTTAGTCTACAAGTGCTCAGAAGCTCGAATAGATATTATCGATATTGAAGACCGTTGTGGCATAAAGGTGTAGCGCTTGCCTGTAAACGCGACGTTTTGTGGGTTCGATTTCCACACGAGGAAGATGGATTTTTCTATTTTCTTCGGTCTGGCAACAAAGCAAAGCGCGGCGTTGAGTTCCGCCACTCAGCAAGCAATGCCTCGAAGGTGGAAAGCAGATATAAACAAAGCAACGGAGTGCTTTAACACTAGGTTCCTATAGCTCCTGCAGTTCCCTCTGCCTACCCTGCCATGTGCGCGATAAAGCGTGAAGCTATAAAAAAAAATATTATATGAATATTTCCTAACAGCACCGCCAAGGATAACTGTGTACGGTGATCGAGAAGTAGAAGTTCTAGAAGGGCAACTAGTGCAGCTACCGTGCAGCGTCACGGGGGAACCCGCGCCCAGTGTACTGTGGACGAGGGGAGGGGGAGGGGGAGGGGGAGTTGGAGAAGGAGAGGGAGTTGAACAGGGAGGTGGAGGGGGAGTGGGGAGCGTCGTCATGCGCAGGAAGGTGGTGGATGAATATGGACTTAGGTAAAGGGATTAAGTTTAGTCTTTTTTTGAGGTAATAGTGTGTAGAGTTGTTGACGTCACTTTTAAGTTATGAGCTTTTATAAGAATTTTCAGTTTTTAATTAAGGTTGGCTACTTTTAATATTTTGATGTAGACAGCTTGCGTTTGAATGCAAAAGGATCTTGCCAATTTCGTTGCAATGTATCTAATAACTAGATTTTTGTCTAATCTTATCGCTGTTTTGTATTTCTATAATCAAGGATAAGAATACCAAGGATAACCGCAACCAACCGCAATCTCCGTTCGCTTGGATTAATTAATTTTTGGCATAGTTCTGTACTTTTATTATTGAAAATCCAGTTTTATATTCATTACTACAACACTATAATCAGGTAATTTTAAAGATATTGAAAATTTAGGTTTCATTATATCTCTGAAGCTCCAGTATTTTTACCAGGTTTAATTTATTAGTCTGTCTAGTTCATCCGTATATATTAAATTATAGATAGCTATATTTCTATATATGTAAAAGTCACTTTAAAATAAGATTTTATTAGACGCCTCAGAAAATATGATTTTTTTTAGATTTGTAGCTAATCTGACGGATTTTGGAGACTACACGTGCGTTGCCAGCAACCCGTACGGCACAGCTACTAGGAACTATACTGTATATGTTTGGGGTAAGCAGTATTATTAAATTCAAATTCAAATAATTTTATACAATGAGATGAGAATACATGATTCATTTTTTGAACGTCAAAACCACTACCACCGGTTCACTAAAGTTAATGCCTCAGACCTGAGAAGAACCGGCGCAAGAAACTCAGCGGGACGTTATTTTTTTAAGTGGTCAATATTTATACATTAATTCATTTTGTTATTAATAAGTAGGTAATAAATAAATATAAAGATTAGGTTAAGGTGACGACTTTGAGTTCGATTCCCTTTCATGCATATAATCTTGTTACGTGTAAGAAAAAGTGTGTTTAATATTAATTTTATGTATTCAGTAAAATGCTAAATAAAGTCCCCTAATAAATATTAATATATAAAATAATAAAGCATCTTTAATTTAAAAAAATAACCGAAAGAGAAAGAGATATATCTTTTTACCGCTTTAGAGCAAAAATTTCATTATTGACTTGTTTTGATAAAAACGTTTTTTTATTTTTGAAAATATTACTAATTTTATAATTTTAACAAGTTTATAAAAGCTAGTTAATACTATACTTTAAATTAAGTTCTATAACATCCACACCTATATATATTAAAATATTTCAGTGCCACCTCGCATGGTGCCTCCTTTCGAGGAACTGAAAGAAGTGCTGGTTGGAACAAACGTACACTTGCAGTGTGACGCCATCGGGTTTCCAGTTCCGACTATCGTTTGGGAGTTTAAAGACGACATTTTAAATAATAACACAATGGACATAAGGTAAAGAATATAAATAATTATTTTATTGTATATGAAATCTGAAATGTAAATTTAAAGGAATTAAGTGTCTTAACAAGTAACACTTGGTTCTCTCCTTAGCTATTTTTTGGGGTTCCGTAATTTAAAAGTAAAAACTTTTTATAGTAATTTTTTTTTGTAAATCTGACAACACAATTGTTCCCAAGTCGACTTGGTTTGATGTATCCATACGAAAGAGTTAATATCCCTAAACTTTACTTCTAAGCCATTAGAAATAAATAATACAAGAGATTAACATAGTTTTTGCCGTGTTTTGTATGAAATGATCCATTTTATAAAAACTTTTAAGGTTCTGCCCGATAACTAATGCATTATGAAATTTTTGAAATAATTGCAATATATTTCAATTTTATATTAGAAATTAGGAAATTAAAAAAAAAATAAGAAATTTAAAAAATAGGACAATAGGAATTTTTCTCCTTATTATTATTTACTTAGGTCCTTTATTAAATGAGTCAAATTTTATTACTTGTTGTTGACCTACAATCATAAAACTCACAGACTCGCACTCGCACTTATCTTTCTATATTATTGTGTTCTACTTGAAAATTAAAATTATGAAAAATTAAATGAAAAATTAAATTAATTGAGGACCGTCGTGGCGCAGAGGCGCAACGTCTGCCTGTAACGCGACGGTTACTGGGTTCGATCCCCAGTCGGAGAAGATGGATTTTTCTATTTCCATTTTCTTCGCTCTGGCATCGAAGGCAAAGCGCGGCGTTGAGTTCCGCCACTCAACACGCAATGCCTCGAAAACGGCGGAAAGTGGGGACGGAGTAAGCAGGGACTAAGTAACGGAGTGTCTTAACACTAGGTTCTTATAGTTCCTGCAGTTCCCTCTGGCTACACTGCCATGTGCGGAATAAAGCGTGAAGCTAAAAAAAAAATTAAATGCTATATGAACACTATTTTTCATATGCTATGCTATTTTTCATTATTCTTCTAATAATTAAGTCATTTTGTTTTTCAGTTTCGACACATTTGGTAATCTATACATATCCAACAGTACGTCTATACATGAGGGTCTGTTCGTTTGTATCGCCCAAAATCTTGCCGGAGAGGCGAGCAAAAGTTTCTACGTCACTGTAAATGGTATTTTTTTAGTTGTTTATTACCTTTTTTTAATATTATATGTTTTACTATTTTTTATATTATCCCCCATATATCAGAGTAGACAGAGAGAACCTAGTGTTACGACTCTCCGTTCTCCGCTTTTAAATTTAATACTGCTCTTTCTCTTACAAGAGCAAATGTAAATAAATTATTATTACGACATGATTGAACCTATGTTCATCGCCTTACAGTCGCTCGTATTGAACCTATATATTTAACATTATAATTAAGACCTATAAAATCTTCGTATATATTTTCTAGAAGCAGCAAAAATTCAAAATGATAACTATACGGGACCCTACATAGCGTCCAACTTGGACGTCGCGTTGACTATCAGCTGCAGAGCGACAGGCAAACCTGCGCCTTATGTCACGTGGATTAAAGACGGATTTTATTTGGATAATGGTGATTATATATCGTTTTACTATTGGTTTAATGTAAAATAAAACCTATTTACCAGATTTGCAAAATAATTGTATATAAGTTGTAGGACTTATGATAAATATAATGTATACTTTCAAGTAACGAATAGTGTTATTTTAATTAATATAAGTTAACATAAAGAACCAAGACAGTAATAAAGACAATCAGTATAGTATAAAGTGCCTTAGACATTCTGTTATATGAAATAAAAATAGATTTATAGTGATATTATTAATATTATTTAATTATTAGTTGTTATTAAATTCTTAATGAGGTTTAGATATTTAATACATAAAACGACATATAGTATACATAACACAAAATTGTTCTTTTTTACTATGTTTACATAAAAACGGGAAAAACACAGCGTTACAAAGAAACGAGAAATATAATATGATATAGTGCCTTTACACTATTTTTTTCTTATTCTCACTGTCACGTGGGCATTTTAACATAGGATATACGGTATATAAATAGGTACATTGATAATTTTTACAGATCCTCGCTATTTAATAGAAAGAGATGGCACTTTGACTATAAAGTTTCCTTCCGAAGACTTAAGTGGAACTTACGTTTGTGAAGCTCGTAACGGATTTGGTACCGACAGTAAAGATGTGTCCGTTGAAATATACTGTAAGTAATGTTCTATATTACAGTGATTCCCAAACAACATTGTCTAAGTGTCGCGTTATAAAAACAAAAATGGCTGTAAATATCAAACACAGACAGAGTATTGAGGACGGAGTGTCTTGACTCTACATTTTTGGCCTATTCTGTTGTATGCAAGATGAAACGTAAAGCAGAAATTATAAATAATTAAATTATAAATAATTAATTTTTTAATTCAATTTTCTTCGCTCTGGCAACTAGACAAAGTGCGGCGTTGAGTTCCGCCACTCAACACGCAATGCCGCGGCGAAAAAGAAGGACTAAATAACGGATTGTCTTAACACTAGGTTCCAATGGTTCCTGCAGTTCCCTCTGCCTACCCTGCCATGTGCGGGATAAAGCGTGAAAACATAAAAAAATGGCAATAGCATTGCAAGTTAATAATAAAATGTAAACATAAGTTCAATAAACTTATGTCTCCCAGCCCTGCCGTCGCTGGATCAAGGCGCGGCGGTGGCGGCTCGCGCGCTGGAGGGCAGCAGCGTGTCGCTGCAGTGCCCCGCCCGCGACGCGCGCTCTGTCAAATGGTACAAGGTTAACGGTACATTTATTTGTTTGTTCACAACTTTATATAAAATGACTTTTTTGTATATGGGGAATTATTGTTTGGAAAAGTTATCGTTTGATTATTTTACATTATGCATATTATAAAATATTTGATCTTAGTTTTCGAATTTTTTTAAAATGTTAAATTTTTCTTTAATCCTGTGGTGATAAATTAATCGTTTAAATGAATATATATTTTTTGTAACAATTTCTAGTTTTTAATGACATTACGATATATGCTATATTATAATAGAATTTGTTCAAAAAACACAAACAAACGAAAAAAATTACCTTTTACGCGTAGACTGTTTTTCTTCCTTTAAGAACAAACGTCAAAAAAAGTTAATAAGAAAAAAATATTTTCATAACAATGTATTTTATACATTCATCACGTCACACTTTACTACATCAGGACGCAATATTAATCTCCACTGGAAACCTAACGATATCGAACGTGTCCCGCCACAACGACTCGCAATACGCATGCGTGGCGAGCAACGCGCTGGGTACTGCGCACGCGCACGTGCAGTTGCGCGTCGTGTGGCCGCCGCGCTTGGACGTTAGCGGCGATGTGCAAGTGGAAGCGGTTGAAGAAGACGATGTGTATTTGGATTGTACGACTGATGCTAAGCCGCGGGGTGAGGTTAGAAAAATTTTTTTTATTGATGACTGCACTCTTTATCCCGTCTTTACCGGGGTAGGTAGAGGAAGTTGGAATAGTATACATATAGTGTTAAGACACTCCGTTTCTCACGGCACCATCTTTTCGAGATGTGGCATGATTAGTGGTGAAATTCTACGTACCGCTTGCGTAGTTGCCAGAGCAGAGAAATGGAAATGAAGTATAAGGGATTCGAACTCACAAACTGTCGCGTTTATATGCAGTTGTTAGGCCTCTGCGCCACGACGGTACTTATTTTTATTATTTATGGTACTTATTATATAAACGGCGTTGAGTTTCGCAACTCAAAACTTGGTCATGGTTTACTCTGCCTTCTTTTGTACGTGCTACAAATGAGGTTCAAGCTGAGGAAGAATGCTATATAAACAAATAGAGTACAGTAAAATTTAACAAAATACATTCTATATTAATATCATTTCAGATAAGGTGGTATTTTAAATCAAAATTTCTATTTGGTGAAGATAAAGAAATATTAAAATTACTAAACGTTCAATTGAAACATACTGGTGTGTACAAATGCGTCGTTAAGAATGAATACGGTACTGCGTACAAGGAGTTTAGATTAGATGTGTTAGGTAAGTCAATTCAAGTTACTTTTAAATATTTTTAATGAAATAAACTTTTACAAAAACTTTAGTATGGTTGAATGTACCTAAATGTTGCTAAAGTTAGCTCGTAAGGTATTTCATTTATTGAAATATTCTACAGATAAGATATGCTTTTTTTATTGAAGTTACATTAAACTTTAGCTAAACACAAAAAAAGAAGACTTTTTTACATTTATAAATACAACCTCAGTTAAAGTATGTGGTTTAAATAACGTAAATTATATATTTAAAGTGTTTCCTGATAGTTTCAAATAGATAAACAATAATATTTGATTTATTTCCAGAACCTCCTTTTATATCAAATTTTGATCTTTTGGACGTAGAACTAAAGTCAGGAGCCAGCGCTAGTCTCGAATGTATAGCGCGCGGGACCCCTACACCAAATGTCACTTGGGCTTACAAGTAAGTCAGTATACTAATTAGTTGATTTTATACATATGTACATTATTTTATGCAAAGAGAATTTTCAAGGCGGAAAGTGGGGACGGAGAAAGCAGGAACTAAGCAACGGAATGTCTTAACACTAGTTTCATATGATTCCTGCAGCTTCCTCTGCCTACCCTGCAATATGCGGACTAAAGCGTGAAGCTAAAAAAAATAAAAATAAAAAAAAAAAACAAAAAAAGAATTTTCAATAATTCAATAACTTCTGAACTTTTCCTATGCATCAACATGCAACGAATTTTTTTAATGTCGGGGGAAAAATCACAGCCGATCTCATATCCTTTTGTGCAATGCTTCGTTAAGTTACGCTACTAAAATGCAAAGTCTTAGATTAAAGTAAAAAATAGAAAATGTAGTTTTTAGATAAAAAAAAGTTTTCTCTGCCGACTTCATTATATGCAAAATAAATTGTGATACTGAAAATAAATATCAAAAATAATATTATATAATAAAGGAACTAAAAATAAATTTAAACAGTCAGCTTTCCACTTATATCCAACTAGTATTACTTCTTAGTGAAAATTAAAAAAAAAACTATTTTTTTTATAATATTTATTATATTAAA